>JAULBY010072872.1:0-31852 GCA_032358315.1 Ophiocytium majus | reverse complement strand
GTGGCTGACGGGGACAGCCCGAGGGGGCGCTGTGCGGCCGCGGCGGCCGCCGGCAGTGCGGCTGCGCCGGGGGCGGCTGGCAGCGCGGCGGCAGTGCCGCAGGAGCTCTCGCAGCTGGCTCTGCGGCAGCGCTGGTGTAGGCGTTGGCGGCAGTGGCGTTGCTCGCCTGGGCCGTGTAAGGCGCCTGGGGCTGCGGCAGCGCGTCGCGGGCATCCAGCATGTCGAGTGACGTGTGCAGGGTGCCACTGGTCGGAACGGCGGCATAGCCTGGGGCGCCGTCAGCCTGCAAGTGCGCAGCAGCGAAGGGCGGGTGTGTCACTGGGCAAGTGGCAAGTGGCTGGGCTGCATGGGGCAGTGCCAGCGGTGTGTGTGGCGCCAGGGCATGCAGGCAGGAGCGCGCAGCCACACTGCACCGGCACCCCTCCTCTAAGACTCAGCGCACAAGCAAGGTGAAGGTGAGCAAGGCTACCTACGTGGAGTAGGCTGGCGCTACACCTGCACATGAAAGGCAGCATCCTTGGCGCCCCAGCGGCACCGGTCGGGTGTTTTTCACTACGTGCATAAATCGCCGTGCAGGCCACGGCCCAGTGTTTCTACCCCACAGTACCACCTGGGCTAACAACCTCCCAGCGCCCCGCCACACCACCATGACACGACAACCGGCGTCCGTCATCACGCGCACCTGCCACAGCTGCTCAGCGCCTGGCGCCCGCCCCTCGCCCCTGCTTAGCAGCAAGCGGTCCCGCGCCGAGTGCGCCAACGCCCTTTCGCCCGCCCCCTGCCTCGCCTGCCTGTGGCCGGGAGACGCGCCCGGCGGAGGTGCCGGCGTGCGGTACCGCTGCTGCCGTTGCTGCTGATGCTGAGCAGCGGCGGCGGCGCCGAACCGCCGCCGCGCGGACGCCAGGGCGTCGTCCATTTTCGCCACCACGGCGTCGGCCGCGTCCGACTGCACGGCGAGGGCGCGCGCGCGCGCGTACCAGCGCAGGCACCGGGCGTCTTTCACGTGCTCGGCCTCCACCGCCAGGTTAAAACACGCGACCGCGAGCGCCGCCAGCATCTTGGGAACCGCACCCCTGCCATCATCCGCGGCAGCGGCGGCGGCGGCGGCGGCGGAGGTGCGGGGGCGCGCCGGGCCGCCGATGGCGTCGACGGCCGCCGCGCGCTCCACCAGAAGGCTGAAATCGTCCCAGGCGCCGTCGGCGGGCGCGGCGGCGCCGGCGGCGGCGGCGAGGCCGTGCTTGCAGTAGGCGACGGCGCTGCGCGCGTGGCCGAGGGCCTCCGTGTGGTTGCCAAGGTCGCTCTGTATGGCGCAGATGTTGCTGTCGCGGCGAGAAGTGGGGTGGCGCGGGTGCGGCAGGAGTGGGCAGGCGGTGGGGGTAGTCCGGTGCACTTGCGGCGTCAGTCGAGGCGCTCACTGCCAGTGTCAGAAAAAGTGGGTGCGGGTTTTGGTGCTCTAGCATTGACTTCCGTGTAGGCTCGCCGACAGGCAGGTACCACTGCGCAGTTGTAGTAATTTGGGTTGTTGCTTTTGCAGCGCGGACAAACTGGGCTTCTGTGCCATGCTGCATATGTGTTGCTCCTATATGACTTTTCATATATGCCTGTGGGCTGACAGGTGTATTGAATCATCAACTCATACCACTGGCAGCAGCAGAAAACACTTTGGACGTGCGGCGGCGACTGACAGCCCTGTCACCGCCACCTCACCTGTGTGTCACTGCTAGCTGCTGAAGCAGCTCCGTAGGCAGCTCCAACCACCGCGCTGCACCGCCCGCCGCGTCCATGCTCCTGCCCTGCCCCTCCACGTCACCACTCAGGCACTGAGACGCCCTGAGCAGCAGCTTGAGAGCGGTGTGGGCGTCGCCGTTCTGTCTGTACCAGCAAGCCAAGTTGTTGCTGGTCAGCACCCACAGGTGCAACAGGTGTGGCCGCTGGCGCCGCTGACTAGTTGCCGCGCTGCTGCTGCCCCCGCTGCAGCAGCTGCTGTCTCCAGGCTGCTGCTGCTGCCACTGGGAGCGCAGCAGGCGGCTGAGCCGCTGCAGCAGCCTCCGAGATTCCTCGTTCTCTCCCTGCCCTAGCAGGTGAAGAGCGGCTTTGTTGCCAGACTTCACCACCTGCTCTAAATCACGCGGCCTCCTGGCAAGTGGCGGTGAAGCTATTGCCGCTGGTGCTGCCGGCGCTACCTGTCGCCCGCCGTTGCCGCTACGGTGCGTGGTGCGCTGCTGCTGCTGCTGCCGCTGCAAGTGGTGCTGCTGCTGGCGCGGCTTGAGTTGCCGCTGCTGCCGCCGCATTTCTGGGCTGAGCGGCCGCAGTTTGTGTGGCGGGGGGGCTGCCAGCGGGTAGTTCATGGTGGCCCCAGCAGCAGCCGCTGGCGCTGCGTGCCCGGCCAGCTCGCAAATGCCCTGCGTAGTGCAGTGTTTGGGAGCAACACCCAGGCACCTTGGGCATGTTGCTGAACCGAGCGCGCCAGTTTCGCCCCGGTTTCGAAATCGGCGCGTCACCGCACCAATCTTCTCCACCCCAACAGGGCAAACGGGGGAGGAGGAGAGCAGCAGGCGAGCAGCCTTACTTTCGGGCTGCTGTGGTGGCCAGGTGCGTTTACCTGTGCCGTTGGCGACTTTGGTGCCTCTCTGCTCAGGCTCTCTGCTGTTGCTGCGCTCACAAGTCATGATACTGTGTGCCCGTCGTTGTCGAATTCACTCCCTCACACCGAGGCATCAGCGGAGGCTGCGGGGCAGTGAAGATTTCACCGCAGGCACGTCTGCTGTGCAACATCAGCACTGCCGCACATGCTGGTGCCAATCCCAGCTGCACATGTCAAATCTTGTCCTAACACGACATCCTTTCCACTCTCCTCGCAGGCGGCAAGCAGACAGACAGCCCTCGCGCAGCCGCAGCAGGCAGGATCTTCTCCTTATTTGCCAACAGCCAGCAGCAGCAGCAGAGGGGCCAGCGATACTACCACATCACAGCTCACCAGCTGCAGGACCCCACCATCCGCAACACCTCCAGCGCCACCACCACCACGCACGATGTCTCCCTTCGTGCAAGGCTGGCTGGTCATTGCGGTGGGCCACACTCTCTCCAACCTGCTCCTGTGCGCAGTCTTCTACGCACGTCCCTGGCACCCCCGCCTGGTGCAACAACCCAAAACCAGCCTCCCAAGCACCGAAAGCACCACGCTGTCGTGGCAATGGCTGACGTGGCTGCCGGCGCTGGAGCTGTTGACGGGCGTTCGCGCGCGCCCAGGCCGCCACCCCCGACACGCGCTGTTCGCGACCACGAACCTGCTAGCGGCAGCCACGTTCATGGGGTTTGCGTGGTCGCGCGTGGCCGCTCGGGAGCGGCAGTTCAGCGCTGAGCAGCAGCAGCAGGGCGGGAGTGCTCAGCAGCTGGGAGGCGCGGCGGCGCAGGCGGGGCTGGCGCTGGCGGCGAGCGCGTGGCAGATTGTGGTGGAGTACTACTGGCACTGCCTGAACCACACGCCGTTCTTCTACCGTCGCTTCCACAAGTACCACCACTACTACAAGTCGCCCGGGTGAGTGAGCAGCGGTGTCGTGCCAGGGGTGGTTGTGCAGTTTATTACGCGCGTCGTGTTGCCATGCGCCAATGGGCACCGGTGACCTTGCAGGGTTTGCAAGCTGTTCGCGACCTTGCTCGGGACGCATTCTTGCTCGCCACAAATCAGCTGCCACTGCGGCCCGTTTGCCAACCGTTTCCCGTCGCATGCACCCAAACATCGCCAGACACTTACCCTAACCCTAAGTTGGTGCATCGAATGACGTCGTGCACAGCACAAGTAGGCACTCGCCTCCCAGCTACGGTCAACGTGTGCCACACCCGAGGGGGAAGCACTAGCTGGCAGTTGCCACTCACACACTGGTGGCGCACATAGCAAAGCTATGGTAACCCAAGTGAGCGCACCAGTTGTTAAGCTGCTGCAGCACGCCACCTGCCACACGCACGCCCTACATTATGTGCCCCAAGGCCCCCTGACTGCGCTGCCCCGCTTGCAGTACTACTGTCAAGACTGACTGCCGCAACGTGCTGTTTCGTTGCCGCCACAGCCCATTTGACGACCTCTTTATCCACCCTGTGGAGGGCTCCCTCTACTACTGCATACTGTACGCGCCGGCGTGGGCGCTGCCCCTGCACCGCGCCTCATTCGGCGCGTACATGGTGTTGATGGGCACGTGCGGTGAGTGACAGCCTCAGTGCACAGCATGGCTTGTACCATTTGCAAGTGTTCAGCTGGCGCCTGACTCCAACCATGACATGGTTTTGTAGCATGCATCGCTTGTGCCTCCTGAGCACCGATGCTCGAAGTCGCTGCTGCTGGCTTGACGCTCAGACGTACGTGCGGCATCACTCCATGCGAACACTTCCTTTTCACCCCTATGCTGTAGGGTTCGGAGTGCTTGGGTGCTCAGTTAACGCACGCCGCACCCATGCCTGTCTGCGGGTGACGGGCCGCACATGAGGTTGAGGTTGACCTGCGCGAGTGTTGCCGTCAGAGGTGGCCCCACCACTGCTTGCCCGCACAGGCTTGATGCACCACTCGAGCACGGCATGGTCGTCTCGTGCCTTGCTGGTCTGTACCTTGGTTCTGGATGTCGCCAGGCCGCACACAACACTCCACGGCAACCTGCTGCCTCACAGTCATGCCTCTCATTGCTGCTGCCACCACTGCTGCTGCTGTTTGCCGCCGCCGTGCCACCGCCACTACCACCACCTGCTGCCACTGCTGCCTCCGGCGGCGCTGCTGATGCCGCCACCTCCACTGCCATCGCCTGCTGCCGCCGCCGCTGCCGCTGCTGCTGCTGATTACTGCTGCCGCCACTGCCGCCGCTGCTGCTGCTGTTGAGCACCTCTGCCGCCTCTGCTGCCGCCGCTGCTGCTGCTGCTGAGCACCGCTGCTGCAGGCCTGATGGACCACTCCGGCGTGCGCTTCTCCTTCTGCAGCGGAGTGCTCTACGACAGCGCGGACCACGACCTGCACCACTCGCGCGTGACCGTCAACTACGGCTTCCCCTTTCCCTGGTTCGACAGGCTGCACGGCACGTACGTGGCGCCGGCGGTGGCGGCGACGCAGAATCACAGCCCCGCCTCTGCTAGCGGCGGCTGAGGCGCGCCAGCAGAGGGAGCAACAACGCAATTGCAGCTGGTGCCACCGCTGCTGCGGCTGGTGAGCGCCGGCGAGGCGCACCAGCAGAGGGCGCGAGAACGCTGTTTGCAGCTGCTGCTGCCGCTGGTGAGCGCGGGCGCGTGGGGCTGCTGACGTGCTCAGCAGTCGCTGATGTTGCTCAGCAGCACACATGGTGGCATGGAGGTGATAGTGTGCTCAGCAGGCGAGCGCCACCCCCGCTGCCACAGTGAGGGCTGGCACACATGCACAGGGCAGCAACGCCAATACAAAGGAGCAGCTGCAGCCACAAGGGTTGCCAGCTCACGGGCGTAGCAGCACCTTGTGCGAGGACACACGGTGCGCACGCTTCGCTCTGAGACACCGTCAACGGCACGGTATGCGGGTGGTCACTGCCTTGCTAGCACGGTGACCCTCCACCGACATGTGCATGTCTTTCTGTGCAGATGCCTGATGCAGCGTGGCAGACGGTACACATGCGCTCAGGCACGTGACGCCAGCTGTGGTGTGCACATCAACTAGCGGTCGGCAGGGTGGACCCACTTTGCGAACCCTATAGGCCTAGGCTTGTGGCAAGTGCGTACCGGTGTGCCAAGCGGCGGCACACAGCTGTGCTGCTCTGGGCACTGTGCAACGTGCTGCACAGACATGCCACACATGGCCAGGAGGCAGGTATGCCAGGTGCCACAGGCTGGAACATTTTTTGAGCAGCGGCAGCACGCCTCCTTGTCTAGACGCTTTTGAGGGGAAGGATGCTCAGATTTTGGCAGGCAGAGGGTGTATGATGATGCAGCTGATCAGGCCGCTTCAGCATGCCGTGCTGTGGAGCTCGGCAAGAGTGACATTTTGAATAAGATATCAGTTGTGCAGCACGCTGTGTGTGTGAGGAGCAGCAAACGCCAACCGTGCGGGTGTGGCGTCAATCCGAAAAGAGTCCCTGGCCAAGGTGTTTTTCAAAGTGTGTTTCTTGTCCCATTATTGTGCATTGCAAGGTTTCATGAGTGACCCAAGTGCTCAAGTGCCACGCATTGCGCGAAGTGCCCAACTACTAGTAGTACTATGTAGTACTATGGGACAGGATGTGTTGTGAATCCACATCAGTGCGTGCTCTCGTGAGAAGCGCGCACGAACACCAGACATCTTCACGTGTGGGGTACACAGCATATGTGCCAGGAGTGGCTTTGCTGCTATCAGCAGTCGCGGAGTTGCCACGCGGGACAGTGCAAGTGCACCTATATATCCCCGCGGCTGCGTGCTTGTCAAGCACTTTACCGTACCGCACGTGCTCCTCGCTTGGTTGGCCGGTTGTATGACAGATGCCTACTTGAGGGACTATGTATGGTTCTGCATGCTGTTTTCTAGCAGTATTAGGGGAGTGGTTGGCGCTTTTCCCCACAGTGGCGCCATGGCCCCCCTTCCGTGGGGGTCGGGGCCCGTTGGCGCCCCCCCCCCCCCCCCCCCCCCCCCCCCCCGTTGTCGTGCGTGTCGTGCGTGAAAAGGGGAACGGGCCGGGCGTTCTGACCCAAAAGTACAGACCGCGAACGTTCGCGATCCCGGCCTGTTCTGCGTGCTGCAAAGCGCTGATGATGGTGTGGCCCTGCGCCCGCCGCGTACGCGGGAGTGGCGAGCCCTGCTGGCATCCCCTCATCCAAGCGCTGCTTGGGTACCGCAAACGTGAGCATTGTCTGTTGTGCACTCGTCTCCCTGCCTGCTACTCCGTTTCCACACACACTGCCCGAGGCGGGAAGGCGGCTCCGCTTTTTGAAAGTCCGCTTTTGTCGTCGGCCACGCTCTCGCGTGGCATGGCTGGTGCTCGTGGCATTGGGCACTCAGATACCGCGGCAGGCAGGCTGCACACAGCCATCACTTCCACCACCACGGCCAGTGGTGGTATTGGTAGACCCAGTACTTGCAGCTGGGCCTGGTGTGTCTGCAAACTTTAGAGCCATGCAGCAGAGCCAACAGCAGCAGGAAGAGGCGGCAGCAGCAGCAGCGTACGACGGCCCCAGCAGCAGCGACGCGCTTGCCATCGTGCCGGCCGAACCATCTGCGCATGACGCGGTCCCGTCCACCGCGAGGGAGAAGCAGCTACAGAGAGACTTACAGGTGCGCCACCCTCGCCAGTTTGCATGACCTGTTCAACACGGCTGTTCAGAACTGCCTACTGCTGTGCTGGCTGCGGCTGCTGCTCTGAACCCGGCCCCTTGTCTTAACCATACATGGTGGCAGGCGGTGGCGCTGGCTGCCTGTGCGCAGTGGTGCTGACGCCCCCAACGCTGCTGCCGCTGCCGCTGGTGGCTGTGGCGGTGCCTTGCGATCGCAGGAGCGGGACGAGGTCGTGTCCAAGCTTGCCAGCCTTCTGAGATCCCACGGCGTCCAGCTGCCCAAGGAGCCAGACAAGCTCCAAGATGCGCTGCAGTCGCTCTCATTGCTGCTGTCGCCAGACACACCCGATGCCGACAGGGCCAAGGCAGCGGGTGAGTAGTGAGCCGGCGTGCAGGTAGAAGTTGAAGTTTGCAGATGTTCGGCAAGAGCCTTCGAACCACCAGATGCAGCATGCGTATCCACATGCTGGAGCCACGCCATGGCGCCAGCCTGCGTCTAAATGAGACCACGATACACTGCCCACTTGGTCGCCATGTCTGGTCCTTTTTTAGGTAGGCAGTGTAGTGTTCTGACTTGATGTCTGTGTGCGCCCTTTAAGCTTTGAAACTTCAACTTGCAACACCTGTATGTCTCATCTTGTTTTTTTTTGCCTGCGCCTTCTGCTGGCATTAATAGGTCAGCTGGAGGCGGGCATGGCAGGTGGCAGGCGGCAGTCACGCGAGGGCACCGCTTTCTGGGATGACCTCAGCAATGATGTGTCTGCATTCTTCCAGCACGTGCAGGTCAGCTGAAACTCAGAACATGCCTTTGAAGTGCACACACAACATTAGCACAGGAGTACTGTCCGGCGCGTGTAGGGTGGGCGGCACTTGGTTTTGACTGTGTTGATTAATCACCTCACGAAGTGTAGCCTGGCACCTTTGGCCCCCAGCCGTGGCAGTGTCGGGACTTGTCAGGTGGCTGTCTTTTCACACGTTGCTAATGCCACACTTCTACTTCGGCACTCCCACTGGAAATCAGAGAATAAAGCATGTTTGGATCTTGTTTGCAACAGCAGCAAATGTAGGTTAGCAGGCGCCCTCCGTATGGGAGACAGCTGTCGCCAACAATTTATATGGGTGCACACCTCACTGACGCTAGCATTTATGGGCAGACTTTGGTGTGTGCGTGGCAGTATGGTTGAGCAGGCCTTGTGGCGTGTCCTCACTGAACAGCACTTCAAGCTCAAAACTTTTTAAGTACCCTTAAAGTGTTGGTGCAGTTGCGTATATCATCACCCAAATCATGCCTGGAGCCACCACTACAGTGCATTAGGTCAACAATACTCCATACCCCCACCGCTCACTAGCCACTACTAGTAGTCACGCCTGCTACCGTTGCTCCCCTTGTACTACGAAGCTTTTTCGCTACCTATCTGATCCCTTTTTCTGGTCACGCGCACCGTGTGCGAAGGGCTTTCCGCGCCCTAAGCGGAGCTTAATAAGAGTACATCAGAAGCACTTACACTTGCGTACGCTGTGAGCAGTGCTCACTGACTGGGAAACCATCATGTGCACGCCCCTCCCTCACTCCTCTTCCCTGAGCATTCAAACGTGCGCACTGATTTGTGGCATGGCTCTGCACAGTGCTGCCATTGCTTGCTATGCATTGTACTGTGTACCTCACTTGCCTGTCGCTGACTCAGAACCCACCCCTCTCACTGCAACCTCATCTGCTGAGCAGTCGGAGCTGCCAATGAGCCACAGCACGGAAGTGCGCTTCAAGGGCTTGACGTACTGGGTGCAGCGGCGCGCGGGCGCGGTCGAAAACCCCACCATGGGCGACATGTTTCTCAAGGCAGGCGCCCCCTCCCCCCCCGCAAGGGCTGTTTCGCCTGTAACTGCTGGTACTGCACCTGCTGCTGCTGCTGCTGCCGCTGCTGGTGCGGCTGCTGTGCTTAGCACACAGGTGGCGTGCCTTCAGCCTGCCCGTGCGCATTGCGCGTGCGCCGTAACCGCATGCAGCAATGACTCGCCCTTGCCTTCAAGCGCCAGGCGGCCGCACACCCTCACGTACAGTGTGTTCAGGGCCTCTGTAAGGTAACAACCTCACAGCTGTTGCCGCGCGTGCCCGCCCTTCACGCACCCGCAGTCTCCACCGCTGTGCGCCACTGAGCGCCATCATTTTCGCTCACCCAACCTGCCCTCTCACGTGCCGCCGCGCCGCCGCTGGCTGGCACAACAACCGGAGCTGCTGCTGCTGCTGCTGCTGCTGCTGCCGCTGTTGCTGCTGCGCATGCACTGTCCTAACGCCGCTCAGCGCGTGGGCTCACTCGCTACCTGCCGCCGCGTCCCCGACTCGCCATTTGCGGTGTTTTTTTCGCGCAGCTGGCGAGCCTGCTCACGTGCTTTCCGCTGGTGAATACGCTGGTGCGCGGCGGGCCGGCCAAGCCGCGCACGCGCACCATAGTCAGGAACGTTTCCGGCGCGTTCCGGCCGGGCGAGCTCACGCTCGTCATAGGTGCGCTTCGAACCAGAACTGTGCCTCATGCGCGTGTCACGCACAGTGTCGGGTGGTGCTCTCTGGCGTGCCCCCTGCATGGCGAACCAGCTCTCGTTCGCGCGCGCGTCATTGCGCGGCAGCGCTAGGGGGACGAGTGCGGGCGACAGCCCTGGTGTGTGCCTGTTTTGTTGTGCAGGGGGCGCAGGCGCGCAGTATTGGGCGGTGTGGGTTGCACACAGGAGTAGCGCAAATGTCCAGGGTGCGCTGAGCACACACGCAACGCCTGCATGGGCAGTGAAGCGTCCTGTCCACTCCATGCCAGCCATGCCTGCCGTGTGCGGCACTGCTGCCACGGCTGCGCCTGCCACTGACGACGCAGCACGCCCCCCGCCCCCCCGCCGCCGCTGCCGAGCAGGCCCCCCAGGCTGCGGCAAGAGCTCGCTGCTCAAGCTCATCGCGGGGCAGGTCCATGCGGACAAGTCCCACCGCATCTCCGGACAGGTCCTTTACAATGGGGAAGAGGCGCACACGGGCAGGGGAGCGCGCTTCTCGCTGCCCAAGGTTGCCGCGTACATCCAGCAGGCAAGTGTATATACATACACTTATATGTAAGTGGATAGATCACCACACAAGCTTCGGCCTGGCTTTCTGCCCCAGCCACGGGAGTACCTGGGCTCAGTCACCTTTTTGGTTTCTTTTCATATATATATATACATATACTTCAAGTATATACATATATAATGGCTGGGGGAGAGAAACATGCTCGGGCAGAGGTAGAGTGTGTCGGGCGCACAGTGTGTCGGTGCACCGTGCTCACTTTCTGTGGCTGCGGGTGTGGGGGCGCGCGCCATCATGGTTGGGGCACACACGGGAAGGCATGTGCTTCGTTGACTGTACTTGAAGTATGGTACCAAGAAAAGGTTATACTTCAAGTAGTACTCAGTACTACTTGTGTGTAGAAGTGCACAAGCATGTGGCGTGTCACATGTACCTAACATGCTACAACTGTATTCGTGTACAGATCGCACGCGACACAGGCTGGGCTACTGTCACACCCCTAGCACCCCGCACTGAAGCAACACCCTTATCAAATCACCTGAGGCGTTGTACTTCAAAATGTACAGATTCATATGGGTCGTTCACAGGTCTCTGGACCTTGCCCTAAATCGCATACCGCGCTGAATCAAAGCGCACTAAAATCGCGAGTGCACATGTACCGCAGGTGGACCGGCACATTGTGCGCAGGTCCGACGGTTGTACTTGGTGATGGGTCACAGCGTATAAACCTTTCATTACCAGCCGTATAAAGTATGTAAATACAGTGTACCATATTAGTATGACATATCTCTGTAAGCGTATTTGTACGGCATATGCGCCGTATATCGCGCTTTTGGACGTAAAGACAGTGTACCATATTGGTATGACGTATCTCTATAAGCGTATTTGTACGGCATATGCGCCGTGTATCGCGCTTTTGGACGTAGAAATACCCCGTATTTTGTGTAACGTACAAAATACGATACACGCCGTGACCCATCACTAGCTGTACTTCCATGTACCACTTCGAAGCACATGAAACCATGAGGTTGGTAACAGGCCTCTGGAGCCCGCACCAGACTGCATACCGCGCTAAGTCAAAGTGCACTCAAATCGCAAGTGCACACTGCACCGTATGTTTACATGTAACCGCAGGTGGACCGGCACATTGCGCACCTGACGGTGGAGGAAACCATCCAATTCGCGTTTGACTGCATGGAGGGCGGCGCGCACGGCTCGTGGGTCCCCGAGGGCGAGCGCACTGAGCGGCAGGCCGCACTGCTCGAGTGGATGGACAAGAAGAACCACAGGGTGAGGCGTGCTCTGCGTGTCATCGCTCATGTGCTCCGCAGAAGCACCACACCGCGTTGAGCTGCGTGGCTCACATGCTCAGCAGAACAATGACGCCGCACTGAGGTGTGTGGCTCACGTGCCCAGCAGAAAATCACACACCGTGCTGAGCCGTGTGCACATATGTAGTGATGGGTCACAGCGTATGATTTTCGCATTATACGCGGTATAACGCATGTAGATACGCCGTATAACATACACAGATGAAAGTATTTATACGGCAAATACGCCGTATATCGCGTTTTTGGGCGTAGAGACCGTATTTTGTATAACAGTATAAAAAAAGGATACACGCAGTGACCCATCACTACACATATGGCTCTGGCGTGCGCAGCCGAGGTGGCTCTACGGCTGTCCTGCGTGTGCTGTGGTGGCGTGTGGCCGGTACTGCTCAGACCGGTGCCGTTTCCTGTTGGGGTACAGCGGTTGACCATGTGCCAATGTGTTGTCGGTGCCGGCTCCGTTGTGTAGAGGTGCGTGAGGCTGCGTCTGCTGCTGCTGACCATGCTAGTCCTTTTCGCTGCTGAAGTTGTCCATGGTTGTAGCGGCTTTCCTGCACAAGGGGAAATGTGTGCACAGTGTGGGTTAAGTATGTGGACCCGGTGGTGTTTGCAGCAGCCTAGAGTATAGATTTGTGCGTGCTATGTGCGCATGGCTTCTGGGTAAGTGACTTCACAACCAGCATGTAGACCAGCGGGTGCGCTGCTCAAGCGGGTTGCCGACACCAGGCAACTCAATTGTGGCATGCACCTGCCCCTCAATTCGAAATGAAGAAGGGAAGGCCAATCCACCTTGCGGCTCCGACAGTTCTCATGCCGCTGCTGCTGCCGCTCCTGTGTACGCTCAGGCACAAACCATCATGAAGCTCTTCGGCCTGCTAAACGCGAAAGACACCATCGTTGGCGATGTAAGTGTGCAGTGCACGTGCGGCGCCTGCTGTGCAGCTGTGTGACCCCGGGTGTGCACGTGCCTACGCACCTATTCGCCTGCGTGCGCGCTGCTGACTGTAGCGCGTGCAAACAGGCTGCACACATGGTTTCCATAGTTTGCAGCTGTTTAGTACAAGTACGAACACACTTACTCCCAGATTATGTATTCCAAGTACATAATTCACCACATGATCCCCATACATCTTTGCTATTGAGCCAGTCACACCGTGGCGCCCGCGTGCCCGCCCGCTGGCGGTGGCAGCCATGCCTGCAGCTTCCGTGCAGCGCGCCACCCAAGGCAACTTTGGATCACCAAGTATTCTCCGCAGTAAAATGAAGCCTCTCCACTCCAATGGCCCCTTAGATGCGACTCAGTGGCATCCGCCGAAATGGGAACCGCACTCACCGGTAGCGGTGCCCCTGCCGCCACACCCTGCGCGCCTGCGCCCATGACAGGTGTTCACACGCGGCGTCAGTGGCGGAGAGCGGAGGCGCGTCACCTCATGTGAGCCAGCCCGAGCTTGCCAGCTCGCACGCAGAGAGATAACCGACTTTGACTGCATCCGGCCGGTGCTACACATGCTTGCCAACTCGCACAGAGAAGGATGAGGGCCGCTTTTTACTGCATCCGGCCATAGACGGCTGAGTGGAGTCGGGGTGCAAGCGGCGCCCGGTACAGCCCCGCTTACGTATTTGCCTCTCGCTTCCTGTCAGCGCATGGCAATGGGTAGGGCGGCTGTGGCAGCAGGGCGCGTGGCAGCGGCCAGCGCCGGCGGTGCCCTGGCCGCAGCAGTGCGGACAGAAAGATAACTGGCAGTTTTTCATTTGCACCGTGGAGCGCTTCCATGTTCACACGCATTGGGGGAGGGGGGGGGGCTGTGACTCCTGTGTGTGCAGGGATGCCCTGCAAATCGCGCTGCTGCTGCTGCAGCAGCTCTGCACTGCACGCGCCGCACCCCGGGCATATTGCTAGGGCACTGTATGAGTAATAAGCGGCATTGTAAATGGTTTTCATGCGTGTTTGTCACAGGCGAGATGGTCGCGGGCGGCCAGGACGTGTTCCTCATGGACAGCATTTCAAACGGGCTCGACTCCAGCACCACCTTTGACATCCTCACCACGCTCAAGACCGCGGCCCACACCTTCAAGAAGACGGTGGTGGGTGCACGCGCTCGCCTGTCTGTCCGCGCTGTACAGCTATGCATTTTTTATCGTGGCATGTCATTGGCAGGTCTCAGTCTAGCAGGTCATCATTGTTCCGTGCTGACCCGTGTGCGACAGTCGTTGTGTTTGCGTCCAGTTGGGGTGGGAGCTGCACCAGTCACAATTGTGTCAAGCCGATGACGGTGGTGGGTGCACGCACCTGCCTGTTCCGCATTGCGCACGGCACTTTGGAATGGCGGCATGTGCGCACCACGTTGGCGCGTGTCAATCCAGCAGGTTGTCATTGTGTCCTGCTGACCCAAGCGCGGCATGTTCTCGTCTTTACTTCCAGTTGCGGTAGAAGGTGCACCAGTGGCAACATCGAATGCCGATGGCTTTTATGCATGGTAGCGAGCAACTGACATACCATGCATGGCCTTCCATTCAGCGCTCTTACGGAGTCTGGCACCATGTCATGCTCTTTCTTTGGCTATCTGCTACAAAATGGGCGCATGCTTCCGCAGCCACAACTCGCTGCACCTTGCTGTGGCTGCCACTCCTGCTGCGCCTGCTCCTGAGAAATGCTGCTGCAGCAGCTGCTGCCAAGCAACTCCTGCTGCCCCGCAGCTGCTTACCAGTGCTGCTGCCCGCTGCCGCTGAGCGCCGCCACAGGTGGTGGCGCTCCTGCAGCCGCAGCCCGAGGTGTACGCGCTGTTCGACCAGGTGGTGGTGATGGCGGATGGCGGGCGCATCGTCTATCAGGGCAGGCGCGAGGGCGTGCTGCCGCACTTCAGGAGCATCGGCTTCGAGTGCCCGCCGCGCAAGGACGAAGCGGACTTCTGTGTGGAGGTCACCACGGACCAGGGCATTGAGTACGCCGCGCCGGTGCGTCGCTCGCTCTCACAACCTTGTGGTAATGGTAGGGCATTTGATCATGTTGCTGGTGTTGAAGAACGCTTGACGTGCAGACGGGCGAGGCAATTTATGATCTGCCTTTGTCACGGACGGGGGTATGTCAGTGTGCTGTGCTGGTGCATTGTTCGGGTTGTTGTGAAAGCTCGACAGCCCTGGTGGGTGAACTTCTGGAGCGTGTACATGCACCTGCTGTACGCTGAGTTACGTGGACCTCTGTGCTGTGTGGACACGGCTACCGCAGCAAACGACAGCGCACACCCGATTCCATACGCGCGCGCCGCACGGGCGCCAAAGCCGCATTTCAATGCGCGTGGGTGCCTTGTGGTGAACACGTATCTCCTGGTGCCGCGTGTTCTTGTGCGCCCTTGCCCGCCGGTCACACACAGGGGCGCGCGGAGGCGGGCGCGGCAGGGGTGGCGCTGCCTCACACGCCGGCGCAGTTCGAGGCGCTGTGGCACGCATCCGACACATACAAGGAGCTGCAGCGTGAGCTGGAGCAGCCCGCGGAGGCCCACACTGAGGTAAGCATGTACACTGTACCACAATAGTCGGTGCCTGCGTAAGCCGAGCGGAACCTGGTTAGGGCGTCCTTGGTCGGCATTGGTTCGTGGGTTGGGTGTCGGTGGGTGGGCATGCCAGGCCTGTGTGCTGTCGTAGCTGGCTGCATGGGCTCCCCGGATTGCCTTCCGTGCAACCACGTCCGAGCCTGCGTGCCGATGATGGTGTTCTGCCGCAACATGCCTGGTGCACGTTGCTCTGGCAGTGCCGACGACATGTCATGCTTGTGCCTGCCATGGCGGACGACGTATGCCAAGTATGCCACAACCGAACCTTGAACACGTGTGGCTGCGCACGCCACCACGCATGGAACCCCTGTATCTATAGCCCTGCACTTCACACGCAACCGTGTGTTGCGCCTGCCTTTGGCCTCTTCCCGCGTGTGCCTGTGAGCAGTGGCTGCCGCACCAGACGCGCCTATACGCTGGCACGTGGCGCTACCACCTGGGCGTGTGCGCGCGCAAGCACTGGACGCTGTTCAAGCGCGACACCACCTTCATCATCACGGGCATGGCCATTGCCGCGGTCATGGGCCTCGTCATGGGTGGGTGCCTGGTGGTTGTCCAGCGTGCCTTCTACTTAGGAAGTACTGCACAAAGTTGTGATATCGCTCGTGTAGGATGAATCACCGTACAGGCCTCATCCTTCCATTTTGCCCCAGCCGCCGCAGTATCTGTTTGGCGCCTCAGGGGCTGTTTTGTCTTGCCTAATGCTGTGCTTGTACCTACTGTAACACTTCCAAGTATGTTGTCCTGCTAGTATTGTAGTGTGCGACCGCCTTTGTCACCACGGGCATCGGCCATTGCCGCGGTCATGGGCCTTGTCATGGGTGGGTGCTCTCGCGCCTGCCCGGCGCGGCTGTCACTCTGGTTTGTGATGAACTTTCTATGGTATACTCTACTGTGTTGGAGACGCCAAGTACACACTGTACGCACATGTATGCATGCTTGATGCCACATTTCGTTGCAGCTGTCGTGGTTGGGTGAGACATCCCAGGACCGCCCTTGCGCCACACGCGCCTGCCAAGGCTGTGCTTGCGTGCCAGGTGCTGCCTCTGGACGTGCGCATTGCTTTGTGAAGAAAGAGAACACATGCATTGTCGTAGAATGGATCACCGATGAAAACAATGACAGGTTTCAACTCATTTACCCACCTACCAATGGTTGTATGCACGCATGACCACATTAGAAAAGTGTTGATGTGATTCATCCACTCACTTATCAATAATGGTATGAATGCATGCGTGACCACGTTGAAAAATTGTCGTCTCACAGGCTCCATCTACTTTGACCTGCCGGTGGACGCCGTCAACTCCAAGTTTGGCATCCTCTTCTTTGCGCTGCTCTTCCTCGGGCTCAAGGGCATGGCGCAGATACCCGCCGCCATGGAGAACAGGTGAGTAGACCCACCACTGCAGTAATTTGGACATTCACAGAAGTAACGTGTGTGTTTTTCTGAGTGGCTGTAGAATCAAGGACTGTCGTTGCGTTCGCCTTGGGACAGTTGGTAGGTCATGGTAGGAGTGCGAGCGGTAAACGCAATGCTGTAGTACTGCTGAAGTTCTTGACATGACAGGTGGCACCCGGGGCGGCTGCGCACCCTTTCAAGAAGGAAGTACACGGCCTCAGTAAGACTCAGTCGTGTGCACAAGGTCTCAGGGGTGTGTGTTTCATGGTTGTAGCTGCACTTTTGTAGGTTCTAGCAAAGGGCTGGGTGGCGATGTCTGTGTTGCTCCAGGTACTGTGCATACATTTGGTCACTCGTCTTCGCGCAGCTGCTGCTCACCCGCGCACCGCCATTGCAATCGCTTCTGCATGTTTTTTCTTCTGTGCAGGAGCGTCTTCTACAAGCAGCACGAGCAGGCAAGTGCACGTGTCCGCCTTGCAGACACGGTTGACAATGTTCATAAAAAGTTACAAATTGTCCTTTGCAGCGCCGAGGGAATGCAGCAGTGGGTGTGTCACGTGTCGAGAGTGACCACGTATTTTTGCCGCTAGCGTGTTTCGCGGCCCTGAAAAAAAGAAAACAGCACCGCACCTCAGGTCGATGATCTGCCATGCTACACCGCTGTCTCACGTGGCCACACCCCAGTCGCACACATTCTGGCATTTCTCATCTGTGCTGACATCGGCTGTCGTGAACACATAGCTGCTCCCACCGTGCCTCAAAAGCAGAGTGGTAACCCGCCTTCTGCTTCGCATTTTGTGTGGGCGCTGCGCTGCTCCTATCACGCCGCGCACCAGGGCTTCTACCCCGCCAGCTGCGATGTGATTGGCCAGGAGATGTCTCAGGTCACACTCATGGTTGCGGAGACCGCGGTGTTCGCCCCCGTGCTGTACTTCATGGTAAGAGGGTGTTTGAAAATGTTACACACATGTTTTGCACCACTCTTTGAAGTACTACTACTAACCTTTTTAACATCAGTAATTATCACCTTGTCCACATGATCACGCACCCAGACTTGTGGCAGCATCACACAAGTAAGCTTTTCTGCTACATTATACTCACAATTCTTACGGGGTGGTGTCAACGCCCTCGCACCCCGCACTACGGCGGGACCCGCACTAAATCAAACAGCCATTGTTTTCTCAACTGTGTGGTCAGTAACAGCCCTTTAGACCGCGCACTGAACCACATGCCGCACTAAATTCAAGCGCATGAAGTTGCGGGTGCAATGTAATGCACTCTGCAGCATCCTTATTCAACAAACAAAGGGTCCCGGCGTGTGTAGCGTGGGGGCTAGTACCGCCGTGTTTCGAAATAGTCGCCCAGGCTAATATTTTTGCCAGGTAAGAAACGATGTGGGAGCACCATGCTTTGGGAGTCACTCAAACAACTGTAGTAGCCGGTAATAATTTATAAGTAATGTGCCCACCGTTCATTAGCTTAAAAAAAACAAGGTGGGCAGCACTACTTCAGGAGGCACCTTATGCCTGGCATTTCTCCGCAGCCACGGCATTTTTCTGCACCCAGCAACCTTCCAAGATTCTTTGACACACAGTGCTTCTTCTCCAATACTACAATAGTAATCAACACAGTATATAAAGTGTGATGCTGGCACCAAGCAGTACAGCTGTTGTTACTGCCAGCAAACATGTGCTTCGTCTAATCACACCCATCGTCTCCCACGCACCTACGTGTGGGTGTGCGCGCAGGTGGGCCTCTCCACGGACGCGGGCCGCTTCTTCATCTTTCTGGCCACGGTCCTCGGCTTCAACCTCAACATGGCCAGCTACTTCCGCCTGCTGTCGGCGGCCATGCCAAACTTGACCGTCGCGCAGGCGGCCGCCACGCTGTGCCTCGTGCTCATTGTCATATACAACGGGTGGGTGCTGGCTGCGGCGCCTGTTGCCGTCCGCCCACTATGGTACATGTAAATGACCAGAGGTGCAAACGCACTCAGCCAGAGGCACAGTGCGCTGCTGCACTGGGCTCGCTTCCGTGGGGTATAGGCCAGGCACGCGCGCACCAGGCATATGTGCAGAGTCAGCGCACCCCGCACCCTAAAGCCACTTGCTTTTCGCACTCGCAGCCTAATGCGCTGCGCCTCCGGCAGCAGGGGCGGCTAGCTAGCCCTGTGTTACAACTCCGCACAGGTGTGGCACCGTGCCTAGGCTAAGGCTTGTCACATTGATGCCGGCTCACAGCTGGGTGGTTTGCCGTCTGTGCCCGTGCCACCCTGTGAAGGTACTTTGTGAGTGAGGACAACACGCCGGACGTGTTCATCTGGATCTACTGGGTGAGTGCTGTTGATTGTCCATACCATTGTGGCGCGTTCCTGCGCAAAGTTACCACAGTCGGCGGTCCTACTATGTACTGCTACGTAGTATACCAGTTTGCGAGTTACTAATACCGGGTTGCACTTTTTTGTAGCTAACCCTGTTTTTTTCCTGCCACTAGCAGCCATCGACTCCCAGTTCACCACTGTGCGCACTAACCCTGGGCCTCGCTGCCCCAAGCCAGGCGCTCTGCCCGCACGACCTCGCTGTCGCTGAGACCCATTCCATTTGCGCATTTACCTCAGGCACGTGTGACGCGCGCCAACACGCATGACGCCCTAAGCACCGCCAGTGGGTGACCCAGTGCGTACCCCCATTTTCACACTCAAACTGGCGCTTGCGCCTCTCATGTCCGCACAGGTGAACCCCATCACGTGGGCCTTCCGCACCCTCATCCTCAACGAGTTCCTGGCGCCCGACTACAAGGAGGCGTGCGCGTCGCCGGTGGCGGCCGGCGAGGCGTGCCCCGTATCGTGAGTTCCTTCTTTTTGGGGAAAAAACTTTGGTTCCGGGTGTTATGCGTTCTGATATATACTGGTGCATACTACACTTGTACCGTACCATATTAGTATGGTACTGGTACAATTTTGGTGACCAAGAGCCGCGCCCAGGGCTGGTTGCAGCATGCTCCGTTTAACTCGGGGATGGCAGTCGGCGCTGTGTGCATTGCTGCTCTGGTTTCAAGAACACAATGATCCGGGCTGATGTTCAATTAGGCGGGCAACAGGAGCGTATGTAACCTCATGACTACCTCCTTTTTGTTTTTTTTGTGGTCGCACCTGAACAGCAATGCTGTGTGCAGCGCTGCGTGCCATCCCTCAGCATGCAAGTACTCGTTGCCAGCACAACACACAGCTGCGGTGGTAGAACCACTGGGCGGCAGGTGGCCCCCAGCCCCATGCTGCCAGTCACCAACTTGACGCTGCTGCCACATAGTCACTGAGCAGAGGGCACGCGTGGTCTGCTGCCACTGGCAACATTATTCCCAGATTCGGACCTCAGCGTGTGCAGCACTCCCATCACGTATGCAGTGGCAGAAAGATGGTGTCACCTGAAAACCACCGCCTGCTCGTTGTGCACACCCCCTGTGCGCACCTGACCGGCACTTCACACCCCTGCACTACAGTAGGCATTGAGGGTTCGTCAGCAACGGTGCCAACCTGGTGCTTTGTGCATGCTTGTGTGAACCTTTTTTGTGTGCAGCCTGTCAACTGCGGTGCTGGACTCCTATGGCTTCCGCTCTGGCTCCGACTGGATCTGGGGCGGCATCGTGTTTGTCTACATCCTGTGGCTGCTGACCACCTTCACGACGGGTATCGTCCTCCACAAGGTGGGCTGCCAATTACAAATGTGTACTCTGAAGTCATTTGTTATCATGCTGCGAAGTGTTACTGTTATTGTTGTACATACTAATCGTATTTCCACTCCTGCCGAATAAGGATGGCAAGTGACCGAAGCGTGCATGGCATTGCATGGGCTGCGGTGCGGTCGTTGTCTGCGTTTCCTGTCAAAGCTCACCGCGCCCTCAGCTGGGTAGCACACCTCAGCAAAAGGCACATCAGGATGTAGCCCGCAGTACTGGGTTCCAGCATGTTACCATGCACCTTCCATCATAACACATGAATGTGGTTTCTTGTACAGTTATGTAATTTTACCAAGTGACATGGCAGGTTATCATCTGTGCCACCCATGCACATATATATTCCCACCGCCGGAGCGCCAGCGCGCGGCTGCTGCTGCCATGCGCCCACACGACATCGGCTGCTGGTGCCGCTACCGCTGCCGCTGCCAAGGCATCACGCCGCTGGGCGGTGCTGGCGCCCATAGCAAACATAGACACCAAATTAACACTGTGCATTGCTGCTCAGCACATACTTCAGAAGTACGAGGTAACAACAATAAAAATGGAAGAAACACACTTCTCCCACGCCACGAGGGCCCCACAACCACCGGCAAAGCTCCCTGTGAGCTGCGTGAGCTGTTGACTCGGATGACATGCTGAGCTCGAACCCGCCTTTACGTGGCGCGGCCCTTAACACAAAAAAACAACTTCTGTTGTTGTGCTGAGCAGGTGCGTTGGGACTCGAGCGACAACGCGCCCATCGCCGACGAGGCGCAGCTGGAGAGCGCAGGCGTGTCGGCCGAGTCCAGCAGCAGCGAAGAAGCTGAGGATGAGGTGGAGGAGAAGGAAGACGTGACCGCATCCACGGAACTGGTAAGTGCGTCTCCTCACTTGGTGCATGGTGCATGTACTGTGAGCACTAAGCCATGCAAAGCAATACCCGAGGTAGTCGTAATGGCATGTGTGCAGCACCACTGCGTGGTGCCAAATCCGCACACACCACGACGGTATTACATTGTTGACCGCCCCAGAGCACGCTACGTGCCGCTCTGCAGTGAGCCTGCGCTGTACACGCGCTGCGGGGGATACCCGGTCTCTGTCTCGGTCACCGTGGATTCGGTGCTGGAGTGGCTCGGGCACTGTTTTTTGATGCCACGCACGCGGCTGGCTGCCCATCACAGCTGAAGGCGGCAAACGAAACTGCCCTCCCCCATTGACACCGCCCCGCCAAACCTTCGCACCAGGGCACACGCCCGTGCTCCATAGCCCACGCAATCACACACATAGTTTTTGGGTCATGGCACTTGATGACGCATTTTACACGTTACACGCATTGCCGTGTGTGTTATGTGTATCTCCGCCCAAGACCGCAATATACGGCGTATTTTCGTGTACTTACGTTCATTTGAATACGCTACACGCCGTATTCACCCACGTTATACGGCATACAGTGCAAAGTATTCGCTGTGTCCCATCACCGTGACATACATGTGCACCACCGCTGCCTCCCCCGCTGACCAGGGCGCCAAAGACAGCGGCGCCGCCGCCGTGCCGCGCGCCCGCCGCCGCAGCAGCCGCGGCCGCAGCTACAGCGCGGAGCAGACGCGGCGAGACGTGGAGGCGGATATGGCGCGCCTCAAGAGTGATGGCACGGCGGCGTCCGCAAACATGTTCACCCCCGTGACGCTCGCATTCCAGGACGTCAGCTACAGGTGCGGCCCATCTCCCCCTCCCTAGATGTTTTGTTACCTATAATAATGTGGGGGCGCTGTGTGTGGTTGTGCCCTGCTCCCCTGGAGGGTTGGTTGCTTCTGGGAAGTCGGGTATGTGAGGGGGCAGATGAAGAGCGTGGCTGTGTGAATACTCGGAGTATGTGCTGGTGCTGCTTTGTGTCGAGCGCGCCACCTGGGCCATGATGAGCTGGGCAGTGACTTGTTCGGGGGGATCAGTTACAGGTGCGGCGACAGATGACACAGACGAGGCAGCTGAAATGTGGGCATGCATTGCCGACACGCCTCCTAATCTTTCTCATGGTGCCCGGCCGGTGTACACGGCACGGCGACTTGAAGCGCCCACTGCTCACCCACCCTGTCGCGGCTGCTGCTGCCGCTGCGCTCACGCGTGTCCCCACAGCGTGCCTCACCCCAGCGGTGAGGGCTCTCTGGAGCTGCTCACTGGAGTGAGCGGCTACGCCAAGCCGGGAACCATGACGGCCCTCATGGGCAGCAGCGGCGCAGGTGAGCCTCTATCAACACTTTGCAATCCTGTGCAGCTGGCGCTCCTGCTTTCCCTTCCCTTCAGACTGCAGTTCAGACAGCAACATCACGGCGTTGGGGTGTGAGGCCAGCTTGCTGCGCCATCGCCACCAGTCAGCCCACCCCTTTTTGGGGGAAGGGGCACTCACCCGGCGTGTCAAAAGCCGCTGTGCACCATGGCCGATGCATTGCCGACTGTTCTGAAGGCACCTTGGGGCTGACCCCACACGGTGGAGCTGCGACTTGTAATGCGCGCTGTAGCTGGCGCGCCAACATGCGCGCATAGCCTTGAGCAAAAGCGGTAACAAGCAAGTGACCCCCAGCACCATTGCTAGCGCCTGAGCCCAGCCATCCTAGAGGCATCACTACTGCAGCCTGTAAGCCACCCAGCTGGCACCACTGCAGGCCCTGCCAGGACTGTCATAGCGGTCATTGCTGCCGTTGTCAGTGGCTGTTCCGTTGCGGCCGCTGCTGCTGATTGCTGCCACTGCTTCTGCCGGTGCTGTCGCTGCGACTGCTGATACTGCCGCGCAGGGAAAACAACTCTGCTCGACGTGCTCGCGAGCCGAAAGACGGGCGGTGAGGTGACGGGCACCGTCACCCTCAACGGCTACCCCAAGGACAAGAGGTCCTTCTCCCGCGTGGCGGGTTACGTCGAGCAGGTGCGCGCCGGCAGGCAGTGTCTCATGGAAAATAGAAAAACGGAGCTAGTCAAATGTGGTACTATTGTTGGTTCAAAGAGGTTAAGTAACTATTTATGGGCGATAGCATCCTTACTTGGTGGCACAGGCCTGTTGCTTGCAGTTTTTTCTATCTGCAAAGGCAGAATTAGACCCTGGGGTGGGTGGGCGGTATTGAACTGCCAAGTCCGCTGCTGGCGCTGGCCGCTGCCAACGCTCGGGTGCTGTGCGTGGTGCTGCAGCCCTGCTCTTTCCCTCGAGCTGTGCGCTGCCAAGGAACAACTTCGCCACTACATCACATATAAATAGCCGCTGCCAAAGAGGTGGGAGCGAGCGGAAAGGAGGGGAGCGGCGGCTGCAGCGTGTGCCACCCCACGCCCTGGCAATTTAGCCGCCTTTGACCAGACAAGGACAAAAGATGGGCCGGCTCTGCCGCCATTGGCTGTGCTCTGGCGTCTACCAAGCGCTCGCACGGTTGTGGGGGCGGACAAGACGGTGTGCGGTTGATGCTCAAGCGCCGTGTGCCAGTGCTCCTGCGCAGGTGGACGTGCACTCGCCGGTGGTGACGGTGAGGGAGGCAGTCATGTTCAGCGCGGCGCTGCGCCTCGAGGAGAAGGACTTCCCGCCCGACGAGCGCGCCAAGCTGGTGGATGCCATCCTTGCCATGTGAGTGCCCGATGCAGGCACCTTGGCAGCCAGGGCACAGTCTTCCATGCTAACCATTGTCAGCCTGGCCTGGTCTTGCCCGACACGCTCTGTCCCAGTGCGCACATGCCACATGATTCTGAAGTATTGAGGTACTGCCGCAGTATTGGCACAGCACACACGGGCTCGCAACAAGCAATTGTACTACACATAAACATAATGAAGTGACCCGCGCCTGCTGCATGTTTTTTTGCGACGGTCACGGGTGTGGTGTGGGCGGGTAGCGGGCCTGCCACCGCCCCCCTCTCGTTCCAGCTGGGCGCACGCATCAGCAGCCTGTCCCCCCCTCACCCGTGGCAACCATGTACTACTTGAAGTACTTTGTAGTAGTATTTTCTGAGTGTCTCAGTGCTGCTGAGCAGACCCCTGCACCGTCCCCGCCCGCTGATGGTTTCTCACTGGCACATGCACGGCTGCCGCTGCCGCTGCGTGCGCTGCGGCTGTTCGCACAGTCTGGAGCTGTCGCCCATCAGCGACAGGCTCATCGGCAGCGAGGCGACCGGGGGCCTGTCAGGCGAGCAGCGCAAGCGCGTCACCATCGCGGTGGAGCTGGCGTCCAACCCCAGGTGAGCGCGAGCTAGTGTGTTAATGCAGCTAGGGCGGACCAACACCTTGTTACCTCGAGACGATCTGGCAAAAAATGACGGGCACAACCCCCCTGATGAGGTGCTCACTGTGTGCTGAGCACCGCACTCTACTTTAAACTCCTGTGGTGTGGCGTGCCAGGTGTACACATGGCGGGATGCATGCATGCTGCCCGTGCGTATTATAGTGGACCTGTTGTAGTATTTCGGAGATGCTCCGCCCCCCTCCCGCCCCGCATGCCGTGCTGCCGCGCACACTCACAACATGTCCTGCCCGCATCCGCCGCGCGCGCCTGTAATCCGCCGCTGCCACACCACGGACTCCATTGTGGAGGTGGTGAACATGGCAGAGATATGCCCCTGCCCCCCCCGCATGCGCATTTGCCATGCTGCTACGCACTCAAAAGCGTGTGACACCCTCGCCCGCTGCACGCCCGTGTTTTGCTGCCGCCGCAGTCTCATCTTCCTTGACGAGCCCACAACAGGGCTGGACGCCAGGAGTGCGCAGGTGAAGGGGCTGATGGTGTTCAATTGTGTCAGTGCTTGGCACTGCGAAAACACACAGCACACTGCATCCTGGCAGGCAGGTGTCTGCTGCCAAGCCTAGGTGGTGAAATCGCCCTGCCTGGGCGGGTGCCGTGGCGTGGCCAACTTGGTGCTGCATGGCAGTTTTTGCGTGCGCTCTCGACTTTTTGTGGGCCTGCTGTGTGCGCGAGTGTTGCACAGAGGCAGCTTGTGGCTTTTGCCGGCCGCATTGCTGCTCACACGCCGAGTGGTAAACGGCGGCTGTCTTGCTTAACAATGCTGGCACGGGTTGCCTGGCGGTGTGTGCAGGTGGTGGTGCGCGCAATCCGCAAGGTGGCGACCACGGGCCGCACCATCGTGTGCACCATCCACCAGCCCTCCACGTACCTGTTCGAGATGTTTGACTCCATGCTGCTGCTTAAGAGGGGAGGGCAGGTGAGCTCAGCAGCAGCCACATTTCCTTGCCACTTGCAACTGCTTTTCAAGTGTTAGCACTGTGCGGTGTCTGCGGCACCATAAACATGGTTGACTGGGTGGCGTCCATGCTGCCACAGAAGCCAGGAGAGCAGCAGCTCTGACAGCTTCCTGTCAACTTGCAAGCTCACAATAAAAGTGCCCAGTTGTAGGCGTCATCGCAGCTGTGCACCTTCCGCCGCACAAAGAGGCGGCGAGCATGCGAGCCACCCGCCACCAAACAACTTCCTGGCACTGCACAGTGGCAACTCAACCTGGCCCAGCTCCACTGTATTTTTCAACAAAAACACACCGCGACGCTGCCCACCAGCGGCACACGCGCGTGCTGCAGTCATTTACCCTGTTTGTTTACAACACCCTTGTTTGTGCACTTGCAAACCTTTTTTTGGTGCCTGCGGTGCTGCAGGTGGTCTACTTTGGCGAGCTCGGCGTACACTCGAGCGCCCTCACCCAGCACATGAGCGGCGTGCCTGGCACGACGCCCATCGCCGACAACGCCAACCCTGCCACGTGGATGCTGGAGCAGATCGGGGCGGGCACCAGCAACAACGCCAACCCGCAGGTAAACAAGCCGCAACCTCCCCACCAGGCCGCAGCGTCGAGTTTTTGGGGGGCATTGCCGTGCCCTTGTCGCCGGTGGAATCCTTTGGGCATGTTGTCCTCCCCTGGCATACCCACAGCTCTGCAAGCGTGTGTGCACGCGTGTGTAACCGGTGCGTGTTCTCATCGCCCCAAAGCTGGCATACTTGTACTTCAACACGTGTGTCATAGTCAAAAGCATACATTCTGCACCTGAAGTACCGGTACATTGCATGTCGAGCAATGGTGTACACTTCTATTGTACCATATCAATGCCGACCACTGCTGGTGCCCGTGCATTGCCCTATGCAGTACTCACCCACCTCCTGCCACATCCCCCCCCCCGCCCCCTCCCTGCGCGCGACGCATGCACCACCACAGGTCTACGCCGACTGGTACGCGCACAGCCAGCGCAAGCGCGCGGTGGATGCGGAGCTGGAGCGCCTGCAGACACCGGGCGCGTGCGGCGCGGCGCCGCTGGCCTTCGCCACCACGTACGCGGCGAGCGCCGCCACGCAGCGGCGCGAGCTCGTGCGCCGCGCGTACGCGCAGTACTGGCGCTCCTCCTCCTACAACTTCGCGCGCATGTTCGCCGCCGTCGTGCAGGTGAGCCCGCCCTGGCCGTCGCCCACGGGCGGCTGTCTGCGGCCTTGCAGTGTGTACTTGTGTTCAACTCTGTTCAGGGTGCGGAAAGCCTGTGCACATGGCGGGCGTGTGACTGGAAAAAGCATGATCAAACGTGCTGTTGCTAGCGAACAAGTTGGAGGAGCACAGCAGTAACTCTCTAATGTAAGCCTGGCATGTGTGTACACATGGACCCAGCCTGCGGGCAGCCTCCGCATGGCTGGCGCAAAACGTGTTCAACGTGCCGTGTGATCATGCCTTTTTGGTCTCTCGCGCCCCGTCGCTTCCAGCCCGTGGTATGTGGGAGAAGCAGAAAAGCAGAGCGCGCCTGCTGGCACGCTGCACAATGTCGCTGCGGCGACTGCACACACAGCAACGGCGCCCGCGCAGTGTGAAACCGCATGCTACGCCTCCCAGCCTATAGCTCCAGCCTGCCTCACGTCTCTTAGCTGCCGAGCTCATCCTGCTCTCGCCGCTAACACTGCTGCTTTTTGATGTGTGGCGTCGCTTTTGCAGGCGCTCATTTTTGCGGCGACGTTCGTGGGCGTGACGCCGTCGGACGTGGGCGAGGTCGCCAGCGTGTTCGGCGTCATCTTTCAGATCGTCATCTTCGTGGCCATTGTGTTTTTCAACAGCGCCATTCCCTTCACGTCCGCGGAGCGCTCTGTCTTCTACCGGGAGCAGGTGTGTGCCGCCGCTGGCGGCTGGCGTTGCAGGCCGCCGCTGCACGGCAAAGGGAGGTCTGACGGCGTGCAGCTGCTTGTCTCAGCTGCTGTGTGGTGCGCCATCGAATCATGTGACGTTACACAGGCAGTGCACAAGGGTTCCAACGGGTCATGAAATGCGGAATTTCGTTGTGGCCTGTGCGTGTGCTACTGCTACCGTACCTTACAGCTGCGCTCGTATGGGGTCAGTCTTGGCAGTGCGTCACGCACACGCAAGAGGGCTAGCATGGCATACTTGGCAGTACCAACACTTGGTGTGTTGCACGACTGACACACAGTGGTGTTGCCCCCACCCCCCGTTACATGTGGTGCATTGGCACCGCTCGGCCGGGCTCCAGGCATCGAGGATGTACCACGTTGCGCCCTACGCGCTGGGCTACTTCCTGGCGGAAATTCCGTGAGTGAAGGCACACATATGGCCCTGGTCAACCGCACATTCAAGCTTGCATGGCAATTGCTGCCATGCACATGTTCTGACATTCAAATCTCTGACACGCACAACTCAGACGTGCAAAGCGCTTGCCTGCCTCTCGAGAGGCACGGCTGCGGTGCGCTGTCAAGGCCCGACCAGATTGTGCAATGAGCGCTGCGGCATTGGGCCGTGTGCTGCCGCTCTCGAAATCCCCCGCTGTGGCGCACTGTCAGGGACCGACCGGGATGCACCATGCGTGCTGCATCGGGTCGCATAATACCATGCCAGCCGCTTGCATCTTGGGCGCTCTGAGACGCCCCTCACCCATCATGCTGATACTGTGCGCCTCAACACCGCCTGCCCCCCTGCCACCCTCCACAGGTACCTGCTCTTCAACTCGCTCCTTGCGTGCAGTATTTTTTACTTCATGGCCAACCTGGAGGTGAGGCACAGCTCAGGCCAACGCCTTGAGAATCTACATTCGAGCCTGACTTGCACTTCCCCAGGCGCATACTTCGAAGTTACAGCTGCAACCCCATAAGTCGAGCAGCTGCAGAGGTGGGTTTGTGGCGCCATGCCTCGGCCCAGCGAATCGTAAAATCTCTTGCCGTTGCCTTGACACTTCGTTCGGTGTTGATAATCATGCATTTTTTCTCAGCAGTAGCAAGGAAGAACAAGCTGTTCACACGTGGTTGTGTTGCCGCCTGGTAGTGTACCTCGCCTAGTGCTGACTGGGTACCAGCGAGCTCCCGTAGCACATGAAGCTCAGCAACAGCAGTGAACCCAAGGACTTCCAGCTGGCGCCCTCCACTCTGCTGCGCCAACCCAGCCGCTGCCATTCACCCTGAGACAGCTCCCAGCACTGCACTGACCCACCTCTGCCCCTCCTCTCCGTGCATTTTTGCTTCTCGCAGGCAGACGCTGGCAAGTTCTTCTGGTTCTGGTTCTTCTTCCTGCTGGCCATGTCGCTCATGACCTTCTTTGGGCACGCCCTCACGGCAGCGGTGCCCACGGCAAAGGACGCGCAGTCGCTGGCGTCCATCAGCAACGCGCTCTTCGCCATCTTCGGAGGTGCGCCCGCTTGGCTGTGTTTTGCTTGTGTGGGTGACACACCTGGGGAGGGGGGGGGGGGTCGCAGGCAGGCCTTTGCGTGGATAGCACTAGGATGCAATAGTTGTATGGTGGTGCTTCACAGTGATATACATGCCGGTATGATGTAATTCAGAAGTACTACAGCATACCAGGTGTCAAAAAACGGGTGGCACAATTGCTGGCACCTGCAAAGATTCGCAGCGTGTCAGCTCCGGCGGCATTGCTTTCTGCTTTTCAGTGGCTGTGCATGCCCACCTAGGTTTTGGAGGTGCCTTGCCTCGTGCACTGCACCCCGCCACATCACAAGCGCCGCTGCTGCACCCCCGCTGGGCCGCAAGCCATACACTGCCACTTGCGCTGCCACTTCGGTGCGCGGCACTCAGTGCAAGTGCATGCATGTCAGTTCCACAAATGGCATATGGATTCACCCACTCTATGGCACTGATGTAGCTTTACTCCTGCCGCTGCTGCACCGCCATGCCTCGCCGCCGCCGCGTCTCAGGCTTCTTCATCAACCCGGCTCAGGTGCGTGTCGATGTCGACAAGAAGCGCTGTACTTCTGCCATAGGCCGCATTGCAGACACGCTCTGTGTGCAGCGGTGGCTTGTGGCTGATTTGCCAGGCATGCTTGCTGTCTTCATGCCACGTCTTGTGGCATCTGTAGGCGCCAGGGTGCACAGCTGTGCTGCATTTTGATTAATATGTGGAACTCATTCATTGCCCTGACAGGAGCTCTATTGGTGACGCCTAGCTAAGCCGCTGCCTGGCTGCCATGCTTTCAATGCATTCGCGTCTTTGCTGTGCAGATTCCGGACTACTGGATCTGGGCCTACTGGGTCACGCCGTGAGTGCCACCGCCTGTGTGCTTGTCGCAATCTGCCATGTGCATGTATGTGGATGGCATGCCACTAAAGCTAAAACAAGCCAAAACATTGAGCTTTTTGTGGGTGTAATTGGTGAAGCCATGGGCGATGCACGTAGGGCAGGGGTGCGCGCAAATGGGTGCAGGCAGTGCGCACTGCTGGCCGCATTGATACAAACACACCGCTGCCATTCAGGCACTCTGGGGGCTTAGTGCTGCAGTGCAACCCGTGAGGGCATTGCGTGAAGTAATATGGCCAAGCCTGTGTTAACATGTGGCTGAGCCTACCGAGCTCTGTTGTGTGGCCCTGGCAGGACTTAGAGCATAAGTTGCCACCGTGCAATGTGTTCTCTGTGGCAACCCATCAATACTGTGTGCCTTCGCGTGCATTTGACGCGGCAACTGCTGTGAACCAAAATGCCTTGCACCCTGTGCGTTTACCTGCGTCTGCTGACTCTGCCCTTCTTATGGTGTGCGTGCCATGTGCTTTCTGTCTTGCACACCACAGGTTCCACTACGCAATCGAGGGCATCATCACCACCCAGGTCAGCGCCACTGAGCACCACCACCTGTTGCTGCTACTGCTGCACCACACTGCTAGTCTCCGCACCACCGCCACCAAGGCGTCCTCACAGCAAAGCCAAGCCCTCCTATTGACACCCGCACCCTCCTCCCCCCTTTCTGAAGGGGGCCCAGGGGCACATCAACTCATGCGCCGATGCTCTGCCCCCCCTCTACGCACCGCCGCTGCTGCCGGCCCCGCCTGTGCCAAACAGTACCACGACAACGACATGGAGGTGGTGGCGCTCGACGGCAAGTCCATGACGACCGTGAGCCAGTACATGGACGACTTCTTCGGCGGCAAGTTCTCGTACGCGAACCGTGGCTACGACGTGCTCGCGCTGCTGATCTTCGTCGTCATCTTCCAGCTCATGTTCGTCTACGCGCTCGCGCGCATACGCCACGAGAAGCGGTGAAACTTCAACTACAACTTCAACTCTGAGGTCCCCTCCCCCCCCCTCCCCGCCCATCTTCTCAAGCCTGTCTGCCGTGTGCAGCAGCCGGCAACTGCAGCCTGTGCCGGGAGGTGCTCGCAGTTGCTATTTTTGTGGCGCCAGTCGGGGGGTGAGGCCATGTAATCTAGCAGTTGAGGGGCGCTGTGCCGGGCGCAGTGCCGGCGGCGGCGAGGGAGCTGCCGCCGCTTAGTAGTCGCACGAGCGCGCCAGCGCCCTGTCTGCGATGTACAGCACATAGCCACACCGTGCTGCTCCTGTTCCGTAGTACTACTAGTAGGACTACGCAGTATGTAGGGTTTGATGTGGTGCTTGTTCGGAGGCATGACAGCTTGGCCGAGAGCGGCGCAGCCCCCGCCCGTACACAAGCGCACCGGTATGTGCGCCGGACGCGGGGCAGACTGGCCACCAACCACGCCCACGCCTCCTCACCCTCACGCGGCAGCAGTGCAGTGCAGCATCGCATTTTCTTCTCTCAATGAACTTTTTTTTCCTTGTCAAAGGACTGTGTGCTGGGCGGACGAACATCCAGGGGCCCTCCATATCGCTGTTGCGTGTTCTGCCATGTGCGCGCTTTGGACCGCTGCTGCACCTGTGCCACAGTGTCTGTGTCAAACTCATGTGTATATGCCACCGCCATAAGTGGCGCGCGCGGCATGCACCATGGCGGATCGATGGTACCATTTGGTACCACTACAGTACTATGTGGCAGTCCGCAGTAGGTGTGTGTGGGGGATGGAGAGGCCCTGCTGCCTTACCTGCTAAACCTGGACCTCTACACAGTGAGCACTACTGCAGGTACTTAGAGCGCTTCCAGCTGTACACTAGTCATTGCCGTAGTACTCTAGAGGTACTTGGTGGTTCGTATGTGACTGCAAGGGTTTCCCATGCATCTTCTTGTCGTGTACAGGCGTCAGCTTTTGAACTGGCCAGGCAATGTAGGTATATTGAAGCATACTTGAAGTACTTTTATTAAACTCCGCTTAGGGCGCGGAAAGCCCTTTGCACACGGTGCGTGTGACCAGGAAATCAGACAGGT
>JAULBY010072761.1:0-31864 GCA_032358315.1 Ophiocytium majus | reverse complement strand
ATTAAAATTCAATGACCGGAACATGGTGAAGCCAGCCCTCAGGCGCTTCCACTCGGCCGGCCTGCACGCCGATCAGTTCATCTTTAAGCTCAAGGCAGAGTTTTCCATCGGGGTCACGCATATGAATGGTGGTGCCGTCTTTAAACTTGAAGCTAGCGATCGGAACGAGCACAGATGCGGTTCCACATACGAAAGCCTCAGTGCAAGCGCCCGACTTAATTTTGCTCATGAGATCGTCGAGGTGAATGCGCTCTTCGACCACAGGCCACTTACGGCGTTGCGCGAGCTCCATCAATGAGCGGCGAGTGACACCTGCCAGGATACTGTCTGACAGGGGTGGAGTGGTGAACACACCATCAATCACAGCGAAGAAATTCATCCCGCTCATCTCTTCCACGTAGGCGTGCTCTTTTGAGTCGAGCCACATCGTCTGATCACAAGACTCTTCGAGTGTGCGTTTGTAAGAGCGCAAAGAGGCGGCGTAGTTACCGCCGGTTTTTGCATTTCCAATACCACCGGTCGCCGCGCGTACTTCATCGCGCTCGACATAAACTTTCACACTTGAGCTTGAGAAGTAGTTACCTGATGGTGATGCCACCACGCCAAAGATGAATTCTTTGGCCGGCTTAATGCCGAGGCCTGCTTCAGAAGCGATCATGAACGGGCGAAGATAAAGTGATTCGCCGAGGCGCTTCGGTACGATGTTGCGTGAATAAGCCGTGATGGTTTCGCAGGCCTCAACGAACATATCCACCGGGTATTCCGGCATCGCCATTCGGCTGGCCGAGAAGTTGAAACGTTGAGCGTTCAATTCTGGGCGGAAGAGGGTGATGTCGCCTTCTGGATGACGATAGGCTTTAAGACCTTCAAAAATTTCTTGGGCGTAGTGGAGAACTTTGGCGCAAGGATCGAGTTGGAGAGGGCCGTATGGCATCAGCGTTGCTTTGCCCCACGCGCCATTTTTGTACTCGGCAATCACCATGATGGGCGCCATGTACTTACCAAATCCTAAAACTTGGTCTGTTACGGTGTATTTTTTAATCTTCTCGACCGCTTCTGACTGGATTTCAATTCTTTTCATGCGTTACCTCATTCTATAATCAGGGGCATCTTACACTTTTCGGGAGCGCTCACGGAATGAAAAACCTGAAAAACCTTTCTCTTTCTGGCCTGATAACTCTAGGCATTATCGTGGCCTGTTCAATGGGGTACGCGGGGGCGCCGGAGGGCTCAGCATTCCGTCGTATCATGCTGCTTTTAGGTGGCGATGTGATGGGAGGAGGTTATGTCCAAGCTTTGACTTACTTCGCCTTTTTCCTCGCGCTTTTTGAAACCCGCGCCAAAATAAGAAAAATCTATCGTGAGCGGCGCGCTTTTAGCATGAATGTCATTCCCACCAATGAAAAAAACGTGTTTTTGCCATCTGACATTAATAATTTGAAATTCAAATTGGTGGAACTCGCTCGCAAAGATAATTTCATTCTGATCGATTTGCTGAAGAAAACCTGCACGAAATTTCGTAGCGCAGACAACATGGGCGAATTGATCGATATCGTTTCCATTCAAGTGGAAATCTATCAAGACAAAGCAGAGTCTGAGCAATCCGTGATTCGCTACCTGGTGTGGGTGATCCCATCTTTAGGCTTCATTGGTACCGTTATCGGAATTTCCATGGCGCTCGCCATTGCGAACTCCGGTGACATGGAGGCTATCACCACAGCACTCGCGGTAGCGTTTGATACAACACTTGTAGCGCTCATTCTTTCCATCATCATCATGTGGTATTTGCATGACATGCAGGAACAGAGCGATCGTTTACACTCTGATCTCAAAGAGTTTGTGATCGAGAATTTCATTAATAAGATTGAGCTGAACTAGTATGGCGAGACGCCGCGAAATTAATGCCTTCAGTTTATCGTTCCTCGATATTATTTCGGGTGCGCTAGGCGCGGTCATTATTTTGTATGTCGCAGTTCCTAAATCGAATCCCGCCGAAAAGAAACTGGAAGAGGCCCTTAAAACAGCACAAGTGAAAGACACGCAGATCGCAGAACTGAAGTCTGAAATTGAAAAACTGCGTGAGTTGCAGAAGACCGCGCAAGATGCGATCACGGAAAATGAAACCCTGAAAGCACAGATCGCTGCCACTCCTGAACCTGAGCCGAAGACCGATGAAGGCCAGGGTCTTGAAGTCGGTTTCAAGTTTAAAGGAAAAAACATTATCTTCATCATCGATACATCCTTGTCGATGCTGACGGAAGATCGCATGGGCCAAGTGAAAGCTGGACTGAAGATGCTCATCACGTCGATGCCGGCCGGCTATAACGTCGACATTGTGCAGTTTCCCAACGGCCGTCGCAGTGCTTATCGCCCGCTATTCAAGGCGCTCAAGCCTCTTAACCGCGAAGCCAAGCTCGACATCTTTGATTTTATCTACGCACTTAAACCCTTGGGCGCAACTCCCACGCGTGACGTGCTAAATTTTGTTTTTAAAGAATACGTAGAGGTGAGTGACATCGTGCTACTGACCGACGGTGAACCCAGCCTGCATGAATCAGCGTTGAAAGATGACATCTATGAGTTGCTGAATCACGTTGTAGGTCTTAATCGCGTGGCGAAAATCCAGATCAATACCATCGGAGTGGGGCAGGAAGTTCTCCACGATAAGACAGGTAAGCCCTACCAATTCCTCAGGATTCTCGCAGAACAGAACAGAGGCTTCTTCGTCGGTTTCTGAGTCACTTTGTCGGGCATGTCCCAATCCTGCCTTTTGATGACTTAAGTTGCACAAAATCAGACTGCGCGACATGCTTATGGGGTCGTAGGAGGCATAGATGCGTTTAAGTTTAATGCTCGGTTTGTTATTAGCCGGATGCGCCCAAGGGCCATCATGGAGTCCGCAAAAAAATGCGGCCACTCAACAAGTTCACCAAGAAGTTTTAGCTCAGCTGGAGAGTGAAGGGCGCACACCTGCTTCACCCGCTTTAGAATTGGGAGCTCGACTGAGTGACCTCAATAAAGTGAAGCCAGGAAAATTTGAAATCTACGTCTTTCCTAAATTATCCAACCAAACGCGCAAGTCGTGGGACGGGGAAGATACCTACTTAGGAAAACCACAGGCCTTTGAAGTTTCAGTAGTCGCAGAAAATCCATGTAAGCAGTTTCTTCAGCGTGGACTCTTCGCCAATCTTAAACCGGTTCAGGCGTTTGCAACGAATCTCGCTCAAGGAGATCGTCGTTGTGCCATCCTCGAATTCACTGACAAGCGCCTTCGTCAGCTCGATCGTGCGCGCCTAAAGCGAAATGATGTCTTGATGACCCGTTTGTTTATTGATGACGCTTATCACGTCCACGCCACTGATCGTGTGATTTATGAAACCGCCAATAGTGTTCGCACAGTTCGGGTCGTGAACAGCGATGATGCTGGCTACAATGCGGCCTTCACTGGTCTCTCACTCTTTCCAGTAGATCTTCCGCCGAAGAAAGCTTCGTACTCGACTGGAATTCTCGCCGAGAGTTTCAAGAGTATTGATGGAGTGGCGGTTTACCAAGTTCGTCGTCATCATTTAAAGACGTTCTCGGTTCCACAATGTCAGGGTGGTGTTGTGAGCTATAACGATGAATACGGAGCGAAAGCGAAAATCGGCTTCTGTGCTGGTCTTCCTTGGCCTAGTTTTTCTGAGAATGCCCGCTTCATCTCTGTCACCCAGCCTTTGAGCGTGGGAGGTGCACGATGAAAACTTTACTCTTCTCACTGCTTGCACTGTCTCTTTCTTCTTGGGCGCAAGACACCGGGAATTTTGAGATCTATCAGAACAACTTCAAAGATATTTATAACAAATACCGTGTGGCTCAACCGAAGCTCACTCCTTGGGCGGGCAGTTTCTTTCCTTATGGGAGTCATGGAACGGCCGTGAAGCTTGATGCGGCCGGAGATGCAGCAAGTAATGGTAAGTCACCAATGCAGACCTATGATGCTGTTGGGAGTCTAGCGGGCCAAGCCCACGATTGGGAAAAAGAAAATCACAGCTGCGAAAACTACAGCGGCGAGACGAAATCTTCGTGCGAGAGTTGGTGGGGCCATTGCAATGGTTGGTCAGCGGCGGCCGTCAAAGAAGCGGAGCCGACTCGTGCAGTAAAAGTCGGCACGCGCACGTTAAGTGTGGCGGATCAAAAAGGGATTCTGACTGAGCTTTGGCTTTCCTCAGGAAGCCTCAATGCTGGCTGGACTGATAAGAGTAAGAAGAACGGCGCTTGGGTCCATGATCACAACCGACCGACAGAATCTTATCGGAAGTTTTGGGACGTCAGTCCCCGTGCGTTCTTTTTGATTTTCACAAACACGATCGGCGCTGAGAAAACGGGCCTGGTCGTTGACCGCTTTACCGGCGACGAAGTGTGGAATCAGCCAGTGGTAGGCTACCGTATTCTGCCTTTGCGTGCGGAAGACATTACTGAAGTACGCGATGGGAGTCACCCTTACTGGTCAGTGAAGACTCGTATAAAGTTCTTCTGGGCCAATGATTTAGGAACTCCAGCAGGTCACGTAAGTAAGCCATTTGATATTAATAAAATTAGCGATGAGGAAGATGTTGAGTACTTGGGCCAAGACTACGAAGGCCGCTTCTTGGCCTTCCGACTCAATTTCGATGCTCCCGTGAAAGTTTCAGCTGATGGTTTGAAAGTCGTTTCAGCGGGCCGCATGGTGGGTGATGGTTTGTGGGATCACCAAGAGAACTCACGCAACTTCACGGCCGATGAACTCAACGGCACACATCCAGATTTTATCTGGCTTCCGACCGATCCGATTCAAGATTACAACGGCTACGGCAATCCATTTATGGATGCTCGTATCGTCGATAAGATCACCCGTCAGCAAACGGTTCAGCCGACGCCAGCGCCAGCGACATTGAAGCTCGTCTTCAGTGCCCGCGCTTTTGCGACTTTGACTCCAGACGCGATTAAAAAAGATGTAGCGAAAGTTATTCGCCGTGAAAGTATTCGTCATGCGATCTATCTCGCTGACATTAAGATCACGGCGTCTCAGGTTGTGGTGGGTGTGCGTTTCGCGGAGAAGCCGGATGCGGCCTCTCTGATTGCACTCTTCAAGGCCGCGGGACTAACGATTCAGGTTCAGTAAAATTATTCGTCGACTTCTGTTTTGATAAGTTTGCCGTTGGTTGCGTTTACAATGTAATCAACGGCGGCTTTCTTCTCCACACCTTCCAAATCATAAACCCAATCACCTTCTTCGTTTTCTTCGAAGGTCCATTCACCTTGTAGCGTTTTGCCACTTTTTTTGAGCGAATCTACCGCCATTTTGAGTGTGATCATCTTGTCGCCAGGCTCGAAGACGTCGCCTTTGTCGGCGGAACTTCCATTGGCTTCTTCCATTTCTCCGTCGCCATCGAGTCCGATTTCGACAACGGTTCCGGCCTTAGTGGTGACTTTGATTTCATCAGGTTTTTGCGAGAGGATTTTCCCTCCAGGGACGAGCTTGGTGGCATCTGTACCTGCGTGTGCGAGAGAGAAAATGTGTAGAAAAATAGACAATAGGACAGTCATGGCCTTCTCCTTGCTCATATACACCTAATATTAGGTGAATCCTTAATTCCTGTCACCGAAGCGATTGCGTTATGGTAGGCTGGCGCCATGAAGGCACTTAACCTCACATCATTTATGCTATTCCTCATGGTCTCCCTGACCGCTGTGGCCAAGGAGAAAAACATGAATTGGGATGATTTCAACGCAACGGTAGGGATCGAAGTCAAAAAAATGAACTCACAAACGGTGTGTACCGGTGTGCTCATTGGCCCAAAGATCGTACTCACCGCTGCCCATTGTTTAGTTGGGCTTAAGTCCTCACGCTCAACCACTGCTGAGGCCATGGGTGAAGCCACTCAATGGGTCGACTCGGTCCGTTCAGTCATTCACCCGAACTATGATGGCAACGCGCCAGGGCTGAGTGTAGACGTGGGTTTACTTTTTCTTGCTCAACCCATCACAGGCGTCAGCTATGCTCTGCACGGAAATTTCGACATGGGTCATCAGTGTGAACGCATTGGTTATGGTGGTCGCAAAGGTAAGAACGTCCGGACTTGGCTGACCTCTTTCCCACAGATCCTTCAAGGGACTTCTCTGCGTGTGCAAGATGCCCTTGGCGTTTTGGGCGACTCAGGTGGTCCAGTTTATCAGAATCTTCCAGAAGGCATGCGCTTGATTGGTGTCCATACTGGCCGTGAATTCGGTTGGGGTGGTTACTTGAACGATGTCTCGTTTGTTCAACTCCTCACGCCAGAAATCTGGGCCTGGGTACAATCACAAGTTCATGCGCCGTAACGTTCCCAAACTTTATTTCTTCAGCTTCTTCACGATGTTTTTCGTTTCTATTCCCGTATGGGTGCCGTATTTCCAAGGTCACGGTTTCACCATGCAGGATGTGTTCACCGTCCAAGCGATCTTCGCACTTGCGGTAGCACTGTTCGAAATCCCCAGTGGCTATTTCTGTGATCTCAACGGCCGTCGCAAAACTCTGATCGCCGGTGGTGTTTGTTACGCCATTGCCTTCACTTGGCTGGCCTTTGCCCACACCTTTATGGAAGTGGTGCTGTTTGAACTCGCAGCTGCGCTGGCTTTCAGTCTAATCTCAGGGGCGGACGTCGCCTTGATGTACGAGAGCCTCGATGAAAATTCCGATCGCACTCTCAAGGCCCGCTCTCTAGGAAATATGCAGTTCGCCCAACTTATCTCGGAAGCTTCCGGTGCTGTTTTGGGAGGAATGCTCGCGGCCTACTCATTGGCGCTGCCATTCCAAGTGCAGGCAGCGGTGGCGTGGTTTCCTCTCGTGATTGCCTTAACTCTGGTCGAGGGTAACAGCACCAAGATGACGGGCTCTCATCGCGAAAATTTCATGCGGGTGTTTAAGCATCTCTGGACCTCTTCGCCTGAAATGCGTCGCAGTTCGATGAATCTACTGGTGTGGGCGCTCTCTACATTTTTTGCAGTGTGGATGTTACAGAAGTACTGGGAGCGTGCGGATATTCCTATCGCTTGGTTTGGTGCGCTCTGGGCGGCGGGTAATCTCGCGGCGGCGATCGCCAGTAAAGCAGCAGCACCGATGCGTGCCAAGTGGGGCATCAACGCCACCACACTTTTTGCCTGTGCATTGCCCGTGATTGCTTATTTAGGAATGGCCAGCCTCACGGGGTATACCGGTGTGGCGTTGGGATTAGGACTTTATCTCGGTCGTGGATTTATTCAGGTCATCATGCGTGAAGAGTTCAATCATCATCTGCCCAATGAATTCAGAGCAACAGCGAACTCTGTGCAAAGTTTTATGTTCCGGATGGTCTTTTTTATTCTGGGCCCGGCCATCGGTTGGTGCATCGATCAATACGGCGTTGACCGTGCACTCGGGATAGCAGGTGTCGTCTTCGCGCTTTTCTATCTCGGATTGTGGCGGCAGCCTAAAACTACATAAGAGGCGCGTCGGCGTACTCAGCTAAATCCCAAACACTGTGGAGCTGTTCCATAATATCCGTGATCAACACGCCGTTGAGATGATCGTACTCGTGTTGTGAGATGATCGCTTTAAAGCCTTTCACTTCTTCAGTGATGTAGTCACCATTGCGATTGAGATAGCTCATGTGCAATTTCTTAAAGCGCTTCACGCGCACACTGTTGCCCGGAATGGAAAGGCAGCCTTCCACAGAATCCTGTTGGCCGGCCGATTCAATGTACTCAACCTTGGGATTAATCACCACAGTGAGTGGAACACTGAGTCCGCTTTTCATCACAAAAAGACGCATAGACTGATTCACTTGAGGTGCTGCGAGGCCAACACCACCCGCTTTTTTCATGGTGTGAATCATGTCATCGATCAACGTTTGTACTTCGGGGCTGCGGATTTCTTCCAAGGTCAATTCGCGGGCGATTTCACGCAGAGTGGGGTGTCCAATCTGAATGATCTCTAGGCGTGTTTGCGCCGAGGCAAAAAGAGGGAGGGCAGCAAGAACAAGAGTCATAAGGATATTTTTCATGAATAAAGCCTAGCCATAAAAATGCTTAAAGCCAACGAACGCTGTCTCTGGTTAAAATTAGGCTATGAATTTCAGCATTCTCTACAACTTGCATCATCGTGACTTGGTAGTCTGTGAGATTAAACGCTTAGGTCTTGCTGCAGATGCTCCGCCCTCAGAAGTCTATCAATGGCTTGTTCTTCGCGGAGACAAAGTCCTTCCTCTAGATTTCAAATCCATGTTGCGCGGAGAAACAGAGCGCCGTGAGTTTCTCGAAGGCTCCCTAAGTTTTAATCAAACTCAAGGCGAACTTAAATTTTTGGGGCATGTGTTTGATCTGACGGTACAAGAGGCGACTGCGCAGAGCAAACAGGTCATTCAAGCGTATCTGAAGGAAGAGACGCCGTCTGGCTTTCGCGCCCTTCGTCCTGCAGATATTCACTCTTTTTATAAATGGCTCGCCGACCCTGAGGTCATTCGCTATTCGCTGACCAAGTTTCATACTTTTAAGAGCGAGAGCGACATCGCACGCTGGTTTTACGACACACTCGCTGATTCGAAGGTTTTTCAGTGGGGGATCTTAGATGAGAGTGGGGAAAAACTCATTGGTTATGCAGGGATCTCTGGTCTGAATGCAGTTGATCGCAATGGAGAGTACTTCATTCTGATTGGCGATAAAAATTTCTGGCGACAAGGCATTGCGACCCGCGTGACTCCACAAATCGTAGAACTCGCCTTTGAGCAGCTCAAGCTCCATCGGATTTTTCTAACGGCTTCCAGTGAAAATCCAGCGGCTTTGAAAGCCTATGAGCGAGCAGGTTTTGTGCCGGAAGGACAAATGCGTGAGGCGTTCTTTCGTGACGGAAAATTCTCCGACAAAATTATCATGGGACTTATAAGCCAATGCTGAAATCAATTCGTCTCCTGAGGGAAGCCCTTAAGCCAAGTCTGACTCAGTCAGACTTGCTGACGATCTTGCAGGACATGAATCCAGAGAATTCAATCGATGAAAGGGTCTTGGCACTTAAGAACTTGATGAGCTGGATTCGACTGCCTGTCAGACGCCAGAATGCAGAAAATGAACTTTCTCATGTCGACTCCAAAAATATTCGTTTCAAATTCTTGATACAGTTTTTCACTCACCATGAACGTGAAAAGAATTATTTTGCCAGTAATCTCAAAGAACTCTTGGCTCAAGGTGTGGCCGTGCGTTTGTACTGCATGACAGGCGTGGCGGAGAATACCGGGTTCTTTAGTGAACTGGCCGATCGTTTGGTTCTTCGGATGCTTCCTCATGTTTACAGCGAGCGGGATCTTGCGGAACTATTTAAAGTCATTTTCACGGAAGAGGAAGATGCGGAGTGGTTTGAAAAGTCCGGTAGTATCATCCTGCCTCCCATTATGGAGATCATCTCTCAACAGCAGATTCCCTTAGAAGGGTTGAGTGAAGAAATTAATGAAGCTTTGATTATTCTTGGAGCGCAGATTTCCTCGCTCGGTGTTTCGAAAGGGATGCGTCGTCGTTTGCGCATGCAAACGCTCTCTGACTCACCTTTTGTACGTTTGAATAAGATCATCAACAGCGCCACACGCTCGAACCAAGATATATTAGGTGAAGTGGCGGAGTGCCAGTTGAATCTGGCCCGTATTCGTGATCGTGCGGAGGCGTCAGGCGTTTCAGTTGATTTGATTTATAATCTTGAGCGCCTCAATGCTCTTCTTCAGCGCGTGGAACTTCTCGTTCGTATCCTCGAAGTGAATCCCAATGAAAAGTCTCCTATGGTCTCTCATTTCATGGGCCATCTTATCCGTGCAGAGATCCAGCGTTTAGGGGTGAAAGATTTCCTAAGCGAGCACATGAGTATGCTCGCTAAAAAGATCGTCGAACGGGCCGGTGAGAAAGGTGATAACTACATTGCCAGTACCCCCGAGGAAAAGAATCATCTCTTCGTGGCGGCGGCTTGGGCCGGAGTGCTTACGGCATTCACTGCGATCACAAAAGTGTTGATTGGCTACGTGAGCTTCCCGTTACTCTTTGAAGGTTTCTTCTATTTTGCCAACTATGCCTTGGGCTTTTTACTCATGCAGCGCTGGCACTTGGCGCTTTCCAGCAAACAGCCGGCGTTCACGGCTTCAGCGCTTTCGCGAAAGTTCGAAGACTTCATGCAAACCAAAGAGCTGGGTGATGTGACGAGCGAAGTGAAAAAGATCGCCAATTCACAATTTATCGCCTCCCTTGCGAATCTGTTATGGGTTGTCCCGACAGTCATGGCATTGGATTGGTCTTACTATCTTTTGAGCGGTCAGCATTTAGTTTCTGAATCTTATGCTCGCACAATCATCTCCAAGCATGGTCTCTTCACCAGTGGCACTGCCTTCTATGCGGCGTTTACCGGTGTATTGTTGTGGCTGTCGAGTGTTGCTTCGGGTTGGGTTGAGAACTGGATTGTTTTCCGCAATGTCCCGCAGATGCTGAGCGAGAGTTCATTTTTAAATTCTTACTTAGGCAAAGAGAAAACGCGTAAGTTCACCACGAGTTTTGCACCCATGATGGGAGCGGCGGCCGGTAACTTGGCCATTGCTTTTCTTTTGGCGTTCCCGCTGATCTTCGGAAAATTTACCGGCCTTCCTCTTGATATTCGCCACGTTACGCTTGCGGCCGGCACCATCACCTTAGGTCTTAATTCGTTGCCTTGGACGTGGGACATCGTGCCTGTGGTTCTATCTATGATGGTGAGTGTGGCAGTTATGGGTGTATTGAACTTTGGTGTGAGCTTCTACTGCTCAATTCGTATGGCCGCTTTGGCCCGCGGAGTTCCGCCGCGCTATCTCAAGGTGATCTTTAAGTACGCGTTTAGGCGCTGACAAAAAAACTCAAGTAATAAGACTAAGCAGCCGAATAGAGAACTATGAAACTGCTTCTTCCGCTGTTTATACTCGTTTCTTGCGCTCATCAACCACCTGAAGTGATTGAGAGACCGGCGTGGGTTGAGGCCGTTCGTACGGGCGAGGAAAGCCTCAAGGTCTTTCACGGCGATAAGATTTACTACCGTCGCATTGCGGGCTCAAGTGAGCTCTCCAAAGAAAAATCCTGTGAGCTGGCCGTGATCAGGGCCGAAGAAGATATCAAAAAAGAGTATCCGCTCTTTCCTCGCATTCCCTTCAATGTGGAAGTGCTGGTCTATGATCGCGAACATAAAGACTGCGCCGTCACGGCCTCTATCGATTCTCAGCTTGAGAAACGCTATGAAGAAGTGAAGTCACAATACATGGCCACTGTTTTGCGCCAAGAAGAGTTGGGTTCAAAAGAGCACATGACTGAGGATGAAGTGACCGAGATGCTTCAGATGCGTGCTGAGACCGCCACACGCTATGCTCAGGTCGGACTCACTAAAGACGAGTTCGAGAAATTCACCAAAGACAAAGTGTATCTCAGTGAAGGCGAAGGGGAGTGTGAACGAGTTTTCCGCGCGCCGGCCTATTCCAATCACGGCACGACTCAGGTGTGCTGGAAGGGTGAGCATGTCGTCGGCTATTGCACGACGACGAATAATACTTGCTGGAAGAAAACGCCCTAGTCGATGTTGATAATCGCCAAGCGCGATTTTTTCTTCGGATCAATCACCGCCGTTTTAGTCTTGTCATCAATGGTGCCCACCAGGCCGAAGTCATTGTCATTGATGATGGCGATGCGATGGGCATCTATCATGATCATGCCTTCAACTTTATCCGCAAAGTCATAGCCGGCCTTAACCAGATCTAAGAAGAGGCGTTTTTTGGCGACACCTTTCTGTGGTGTCTCGTTGGGATCAATTTCATAAATACGGTGAAAGCTCTCTGGGCCAGTTTTACTGTTTTGTTCTAGAACAAGTAGCTTGCCCTTCGTGTGAGCAAGATCACCGATTTTGTCGGCATCCATAGACTCAAGGGGGTAGTAGAAACTGCGGGTCACACGTTCTTCGTAGGGATCAAACTCCGTAATAAGGATATTCTTTTCGTCCGCCGGTAGTGGACTTTGAATGGCGACGTAGATTTTTCCCGCCAGGCAGGTCATGCCTTCAAAGCCGCGATTCATTTTGCGCGTAAGCAGCTCTGTAGGAAGGACGTCTTTTACAAACGCTGGGCGTTTCCCTTTGGCAAAATAACCTTGCGGAACATAGCGAGTCACCAGCTGGCCTTTGCGATCAAATTTCAAAAGTGAGGGGCCGTATTCTTCAGCAAGCCAGATATGTTCCCCAGCAAAACAGATGGCCTCAGGATCAATGCCCATAGGATCGAGTGGCAGAGTTGTTCCATCGAGGGCCACAGGAGTTTCATCCCCGATCCGTCCCTTGGAAGGGAGTACATTCGGTAGACCGCTCATCGGTTTTCCGTCCGGAAGAGTCAGCGCGATGGTTTGCATGTAGCTGGCATAAGGGCGATCGAGGCCAATCTTGAATTGAGTCAAACGAGGCTGGAAGGCAGGATTCACAAATGGGCGGTTGTTATTCTTGTCAGCGTCGGCGTTGGGGCCTCGGTCGGTATGGGACCAAAAGATATAATCGCCTTCGGCAGTTTGACCTTCGTAAGTCAGACCTGAGAAAGCCTCGATGGAGACCGGTCCTTCCATGCGAGTTGGAAAATCGAAGAATTGAATTTTCATCACTGAACCTGTTGTTGAGCTATGGCCGCAACTAAATACGAGAGCAAGCAGAGGGAAGAGGAGAGTTTTCATTAATTAAAACTTGTTCAAGGTGAGGAGTCTTTTGCTAAACACGGCATTCTGTTTGATTTCTTGTGCCGCGATGGCCTGGAAATCTTTGCAGTTCATAGGTCCGTTGCGATCCATGGCATTTTTTTTCAATTCAAGATTCGCAGCGTCTAAATCAGCGTTCAACTTAGCGAGTGCTTTTGTATCAAGCCCTTTCGCGTGCCCGGTGTTGCCGAGTTCTACCAGAACGTTCGCGGCCAACATGGTATCAAGTAAGGAAGGCTCGACTGTGGCGACTTCAGCGACGTAAGACTCAATTTGTTTTTTTGCCAAGGTGATGGTGCCACCACTCCAGCCGAAATGCTTCATTCCATGGGTGAGAGCGCGGAAATAATTAAAGATCTCAAATGAGTTATTACAAAAAGCATCAGCCGCAGAGTTGTTTGCGAGCTGTTTGCAATCTTTGAGAATATTGATTCGTGCATCTTTGTTGATTTTGAAGCCCAATTTTTTTACATCAAATTTTTTGATGAACTCGAGAGCTTTCTTTTCATCTTTGGCCATGCGGTAAGGATGAGTTTCGTTACCCGCCTTCGGGTCTTCGGTGATGGCTTTGCTTAAGACTTCATTGCTGTAATCGCGGCACTCTTTCATGTTCGCCGAAGCGACGAAGCTTGAAACGAGAAGAAGAGTGGTGAAGAGAAATTTCATGCTTAAAGCTCCCAGGTATGAGTGCTTTAACCTTAACCCAAGTCAGTGAAAGAAGTAATAGGTATAGTACTTCTCATCGCGCTTCCAACCGAGCTTTTCATAGAGTGCCTGAGCATTTACGTTCGTGAGAGCTGTCTGCAAAGAAAGATTACGCGCACCGCTTTCACGAGAGAATTCCATGGCGCGCAGAAGTAATGCTTCACCACATTTCATCTTTCTGTGGTCCGGGGAAACATAGAGATCGTTGAGCACCCACGTGGGCTTCATGCCTACTGAGCTAAAGCTTGGATAGAGCTGCACGAACCCGGTGAGGTGCTGTCTCTCATCGTGAGAAACGAAAATAACAGACTCTTTATTTGACAGCCGTGCGTGAAGAAATTTCGTGGCGCCAGCAATATCTGTGGGCTGTTGGTAAAACTGTCGATAGCCATCAAATAGGGGGGCGAGTTGTGCGAGATCATCTAGCGTAGCAAGTCTTGTGCTCATTGAACTTTCCACCACATGATTCCTGCATCTGAGAGGACGCGTTCTTTGCCAACTGTATCGGTGAAAACTTTCTCAACACCTTCTAGCTCGAGATTGACCTTGTGGTTTAAAAACATCTGCTTGAACTCCGCATGTGGAGCATATTGTTTGACCAGTTGTTCAAAAAGCGAGTTTGAAGAGAGATGTGATTTGTGTCTGGGATAGTTCTGGCGATAGTCTTGCCACTCCGGCATGAGGATTGAACCCTTCGCTACGATATCGTTCCATTCGCCCGTGGGATTAAGGGTCTTCAGTCCACCCGTCGAGACACCCTTGATCGACTGAGGAGAAAAGGCTTTAAAGAGCTGGGCCAGAATCGCCTGATGGTAAGGTTTTAGTTGCGCAAAACTTTCTGTGCAAGGGGAAGTAACTTGTCGGAACTGAAGAGAGACATGTTGCGGTGAAGTCTTGTCCTGCTGTCTCATGGCCGTCCAGGAGATTTCGCAAGTTGGGCTTCTCGCGGAGTAGGTGATTTCTAAATCTGTATAAGCGCCGAGGCCGTAGCTTTGTGTCGTTTGAGTGACTTCAATCGCCGTTTTGTCTTTATTTTGGCAGGACAAGAGCAAAAGACAAATGAGGAAACTGTGTTTTAACATTTTAGAAACACGCCCTTTGTTGAACTTTCAAATCATCTGCACTTTTTTTACTCAGCATCTGGAAGCGTTCAAGTTGTTTTTTCAACTTAGCTTCAGTGAGCACGTACTCGAGTTGATACATTTTATTTTCTTCGGCTTCTGTGATGAGTGTTGTGTAGGCACAGACTTCTGACTTGAAATACTGGTCTGCTGTCTTCACATAGAATTCAGGCTTTTGAGCAAAAACCGAGAACAAATCATAGGTCAGTTTGGTGCGATAATAGGGATCTAAAGGTTTCCTATAGTAATGGAAAAGGGACTGTAATGCTTTGGTATTGCCCTGCTTAGAAGCACCTACAAACGCGATATAGGTCCCGTAGTGTTCTTTATTAGGCTGCTCAAGCTTAAGATAGTTTTTGTCGATAATATCAGAGGCTTGCGCCTGAATGGGCAGAGCTAAGCTAAGATAGAAGAATAAAAAAAGTTTCATTGGGGAACTCATGATTAGAGTTAAGTTTCTAGCTTTCATTATAGTTGTGTCGGCGCTAATAGCAACCGGGTCACATGCACAAAGTGAAGGGAATAACTCAGGCGACGAGGGTGTCGACCAAGAACTTGAGTTTGATGATGAGGACTTTAGTTATCAGCGACCGGACCCTACGACTTGCCCAGATCCAGATCGTGCTGATCGAGAAGCTGTCGTAGATTTGTTTAAAAATATTCGTAATCCATCTGCTACGGTACCAACAACTGTGGCTGACTTCGTTAAACTCCTTCCCGAGGGTATGCGTAGTAACTACGTTGTAATGACTGAGAGTCGTAGCTTTCAACAATCAACTTACGAAGATCCACGCGTTCTCATGAAATCTCAAAACTCAGGTGTCATCGCGAGTTTCACCGGCCATGGTCGTGAAGATGGCCTGCGTGGCACAGAAAAACTAGAGTTCATCGTGTGGAACGGGCCAGAAGCTCGTTATGATTTTTACGAAGTCGACTTCCCCTCAGAAGATCCATTCAAAAATCCGGCCACAATGACTGAGGCACAGCGCCGTCCCGTCGTAAAACAAAACCCTGCTTCATGCTTGAACTGTCACGGTAGTGCGGTAGGAACGGGTGATATGGTGGGCGCAGATGGCCAGCCGAAGTATGTAACAGGTGCCTTAGGCGATAAGGTCCTCGATTCATCAAGTGCTCGTCCGAATTGGGATACCTATAACTTCTGGCAAGGGCAGATGCCGTTTAACCGCGACACACTTTTTAACGAGTCAGAAGAGGCACGTCGCTATTTGGCCCTCGTGAAAAAAATGGAAGGCACACCCGTTGCTGGCGAAGAAAGAAACCCACGTCTTGAAGCTCTCAAACCACGTATCTCTTCAGCGGATCTTGAAAGAACGTTGCGTGAAGATGGCCAGTACGCCATTCCTAACTATGACAACTTTGATGGCCCGGGTGTGACTCTTTTTGACCAATCGAGCCGCTTAAACTTCTGCCGCATCGGTCAGAACCTGCGCAAGATGCCATTCTATGAAAATGTAAAATACGCCATTCAAGCCGCGGTCAGCGGCTGTGATATGTCGACGATTCTGCCACCGGAAGCACGCGAATACTCAGACCAATATTTTAAACGTCGTGGGATTAACAGCTATCAGAGCTTAGAAACAGAGACGGGTCGATTACAAATGAGTGTGGCGGATGATAAAGAAAGTCGTCAGCGCCAAACATTCCAACGTCTCTTTGCGCAAAACAATCCAGGGATGGCGGAAGCTGAAATCCTCGCCTTGGTAGAAACAGAACTAGGCCGCCGTGGTCAGCTTGAAAACCGCGAGCTCGATAGTAACGCTCAGCCTTTGTCGGCCTTGAGATACTTGCTTGAGCCTTTGGGAGTCCAAGTCGCCAACTGGTCGATGAGTATTGATCCAGGAACATACAGCTTTGCTGACGTACTTAATCTTTCTGAAGGTGCTTTTGCCAACACAGAGAATCTTAACTGTGAGCAGATGGCGGAGCGATCGCGAACCTCGTTCTTTGGTCGAGTGCCTGCCGAGATTCGCCAAACCTATCTAACGACTTGTGAAGAAGCCGCCTTACCTGTGACGCTGCAAGGGTTTGTCGCCGAGTCTATTACGATTGCGTCCACACAAGTTGAGCAGAATGCACGTACTGTGTTGATGACCTGTAATGGTTGTCACTCGAGCGGCGCAGGTGGTGCACCCAGCATTCCATTCGGTGATATGAATGCTCTTCGTGCTGAAATCAGTTCTTCAGCGAGACTTCCTAACGGTGGTCTCGGCGCTTCTATTATCAATCGAATTAACAAGCCTGAAGGTGAGCGCGGCCATATGCCGATGGGGCCACGTTCATTGACCACAGAACAAAAACAATACGTGCGAGACTTCATTGGTCTTGCCCAAGGTCAGTAAGAGGTTCTTATGAAGTACTTTGTTATTCTTTGTCTGCTGACCTCGGTCGCTTTTGCGAAACCTAAAAAACGCGGCCTCGCCTCGTCGCAAACAATTGAGATCGAAAGATACTCAGGTCGTCCCATCGTCTTTGCCTCGGTCCAATTGGCCAGTGAGGACCTTGAAATGCCCGAGAGTGGAGAGGTCGACCGCAAGGCCGAGTTAGTTTGCAAGGCCTTGGGATACAAGCATGAGCGTGGCAACTATACCCTCAATCAAATGCACGATCGCAAGAACCGCGGCCCGATTTCGGTACACCAACTCATGAACGATGGTTCATTTAAAAGAGTAGAAGCTTCAAAGATGTACAGCTTCAAATCAGTCGTTTGCGAAGCTCCTCTTGAGCCGAAATGCCAAGAAGACCACTTCGATAAAACAGATGTGCGCTTTATTCTTTTTAGCCGCGAGGACTGCAAGTGAAATTCTTTGCCTTCGTCGCTCTCATCATTGCGACGGCGTGTTCACAAGCACCCACCCAACGTACGCCGAGTTCTATCCTTTCAGAATCAACGCGCGTGAGCATGGATAATGATCAGAGAGAAGATCTCTACATCGATGCCAAAGTCCTGAAAGACGAATTGAATGAATACTCATTTAAGGAATTCATTCTTCAAGCGCAGGCGCGAGGTTACGGCAAGATCGTTTTTGATCCGAGCTATAGCTCATTCAAACGTTTCTCAATGACCGATAGCACTTCAATTGCAGGCGACTTTTTCTTGCTCGTCGGAACAAAGTTTACAGGAGACGACGAGACGATTCGTCGCGGTGATTTTGATGATGTCTATGCCACGGCCAAACGCCTTTCATGGTTGAAGTTCCGCGTGATCATCAACTTGGTGGCCTCAGTCGAAGACCTTCGCAGTGCTTTGGCTAATAAAAATCCGACCATCATCACTTGGACCTCTCACGGTAATAAGACAGGCTTCTATGATTTTAACCAAATCAAAGTGCCACAAGACATTTTCAAGAAGACTTCACCGACGGTGTATCAGTTTATTCTGACCGCCTGTAATGGCTTCTCATCTATGCAGGATACCTATAAGCCTCACATTCCCAAGACCATGAAGTACTGGAGCTGGGATCGTCTGGTGTATCACCCGACTGATCTCAAGAAGCTTTTGGAAGACGACACGATCTGGAATCCGTACATGCATTATCCCGGTGAGCTGACGTACAAAAACTTGGTTTGTAAGAAGACAGGTGAGCGCTACCAGATCACACACGCCCGTGAACTGTTGCCTATCGGTGGCGGAACTTATGACAAGCTAGAGACATGCAACTACATCGTCGCCAACAGCAATGAACACTTTGTGTGTTACCGCGAGGCTGAAAAGTGGAACGTGTACAACAAAAAACAGCGCAAGCTCGTTCCAGGTAATTCTTTTGATAATCACTACGACTGTAACAGTCGTATCAGCAACACTTACGCTAAAAAGATCTGCCGCCGTTTGGCCAGTGATGATAAATTTCACTTCATCGATGGTGAGACGAATGTGGCTTCAGCAGAAACGTTTGAAAGCGTAAATTCCTGCTATGAGCACCTTTACACTTTAGGCGAGTGAACCTTTCGGTACTCGCCTAAGAGCACACCAGCAAAAATCAAACCAAGCCCTAAGAGCGCCACTGCAATGGACGTTTTTCGTCCCATGGCATAATCCAAGAGAGTACCCAAGACCATCTGCCCGCTAATGAGAAGTACCGTCGCTTTCATCACTCCTGCGCGAGGGATGATCCAGCTAACAAGAGCGACGAAGAGTGCACCGATGATGCCACCCACATAAGCGTGCGCCGGCGCTTCCGCAAAGAGCTGCAGATCCCAGCGGCCACCGCTAAAAAGCAAGATCACAAAAATAAACAGCGCCCCACCGATATGATTCACGACTGAGGCGCGCGCAGGACCCATGTCGACGCCTAAACGTCCCAGTAGGGTGCGGTTGATGCCCAAAGAGATTCCACCTAAGAGCCCCAGAAATATCGGCCAAGCAAGTTCACCCATAAATGAGGACTCCTACTCCGGCCAAGATCAGCGCCGCTTGCATGAAATCTAAAACCGTTAAGCGCCGGCGAGTCGTACCAAAAAGTCCCAGCGTATCACTCATCCACCCATAGAGAACTTGTCCCAACACCAGGAGGCCAACTGTGCCCGCCACACCGATGGGGCCATTCACGGTGACGCCTACGATCGCCACGGCGATCCCGCCAAAGATCCCTGTGATGTAGGCCCACTTTGGAATATCGCGATGGTTAATGACTGCGCGGTGTTTCCAGAGAACAACCAAAACAAGGGAGGTCGCCAAACCAATGAGATGAATGATGAGACTCGCCTCTAACGGCTGAATAAATTTAGCGAGCATTCCATTGAAAAACACCATGAGGGCCAAAAGCCCACCAGCGCTCAGAGCAAGAATAGAAACTCCCATCGACGACATAACGTCATTTTAGTATAAGGCCTTATGAAATACGATCTCTTTCTCTTTGATCTTGATGACACGCTTTTGGATTTCAAGGCGTCAGAGAGACTTTCATTTTTCTCAAGCTTGCAGAGTATGGGTGTAAAGACCGGTCTCGATGATCTTTTTAATCTGTATCAAGTCGTAAACTCTTCGCTTTGGAAAATGTTCGAGCACGGCCAAACCACCAAAGAGCATCTCAAGGTGGAACGCTTCCGCCAGATCTTCGCAGCTAACAACATTGAGCTTGATCCTGCTCTTGCGAGTTCACGCTATCTCGACACACTTCCTGAAACGGTGGTGCTGATTGATTATGCCGTGGAACTCTGTGAGTGGCTAAGCCAGCGAGGGGAGTTGGGAATTATCACGAATGGTATCCACTACGTACAAACGTTGAGAATAAAAAACAGCCAGATCGCGCCTTATATTAGTTTCGTGAGTGTATCGGAAGAATGTGGTTTTGCGAAACCTGACGTGCGATTCTTTGAATACAGCTCAAAAATGGCCAAAACATTTTCTAAAGAGCGTACACTGGTGGTGGGCGATCGATTAGACGCCGACATTCAAGGTGCGCATAATTTTGGAATGGACTGCGGATGGTTTAATCCAGAAGGGAAAGCGCATCCTCCGGAATTGACTCCGACTTATAATGTGAAAAGCCTTAAGGAACTCCGTGATCTCCTCACTTGAAATTCGCCCCCTTACTCTTGCGGACGCAGGTCTATTTGCTGAGGCCACTGAGATTCTTAATCGCACACAGGGTAGAGATCTTTTCTCGCAGAACTATCTGGCCGATCTTGTGGTGAATTCCAAGGCACGAATTTTTGCTGCTTTCATTGATGGCCGGCTCATGGGACTGGGTGTGGCGCAGATCATCAGTGACTTTAACTACTACCTGCCCTTTGACGAAAACATCTGTCTCGAGCTTGAAGGCAAGTCGGTAGGTTCTTTTTCCACCATGGCGATGCATGAAGACGCGCAAGGGAAGGGCATTGGTCAACAGATCAGTCAGCTGCGTCTGGCCTGGTTGCGCGAGCAAGGCTGCGAAGTGATCTTGGGCAATTCTTGGGTGAGTGGACTGAGGCATACCTCTGATCGGGTCTTTGAGAAGATGGGCTTTCGCAAAATTAAGCTCGTAGAAAACTTCTTTGTGGAATCAAGTCTCAAACAGCCTTTCGATTGTCCTGGCTGTCGTGTCCACCCTTGTTCTTGTGCAGCGATCTTGTACAGGTTAGGCTAATCCATGGCCCTTACTGTAACGCTCTATCGTTTTCAAATCGAACTCTCAGACATACCTCGTGGCATTTACGAGACATTGGATTTTCGTGTGGCCCAGCATCCCTCGGAAGCTTTGCCTTATATGCTTACCCGAGTGCTCGCTTATGCCCTTAACACGCAAGAGGGGTTGGCGTTTGCTCCGACTGGGCTGCATGATCCCGATGCAGCGGCGATCAGTATCGAATCACCGAACGGTGGATTTGAGTTGTTGATCGAGATTGGAAGTCCGAGTGCGCGGAAGCTTCACAAAGCCACTAAGACCGCGCGCAATGTAAAAGTATACACCTATAAAAATCCAGAAAGTCTCATGACCGAAATTCGCACGGAGAAAGTTCATCGTGCCGAAGAGATCGAAGTCTTTTCATTGGCGCCGGCCTTTCTCACCCAGTTGGGTGAGGTGCTTAAGCGCGACAATCGCTGGGCGATTCTTTTTGATGATGGAACCATCAGCGTGCAAGTCGGCGATACATCCATTGCTGGCGAGCTAGGGATGCATCGTCTTTAGAAGAAGTATTTTTTCTAAACGAAGACTTCAATTTTTTAGAAGTTCACATTTGTCTCAGCTAGGTTATCACCTCAATCGCCTATCCATCCTATAAGCTGCCTTTCGGTGGTTGCTTTTTTCTATAAACCTCCTTGTCCATTTCCCATGAGTCGCTGACTTATTCTTAACTTGAAAACAAATTAATATTTTGTCATGACAGGGCGACTCAAACAAATCACGGGAGAGAAAAATGCGATTGACCCTATCATTCCTTCTTCTGCTAGGTTCTGTATCCGTATTGGCGGAGACTAAGAAATCTACGGGGGGGGCCACCATCAGTACAAAGACCGTCGATGAGAATCTTCCGTGGAATTCTCTGAATCGATTTGGTGCGAACTATTTCACATTCTGGGAAGGTCCGAACGTCGATGACGGGCAACAAACTAGAAACGAGCTCGGGCGACCTACCGATGATGGGTTGAATTTTTATCACCACCTCTCATTCACCTACGCCATTTCTAAGAATCTCAATATCGATCTTCAGAACCGCCTTGAACATGTGCATACGAACGAAGAGGAGTGGCGCTTCCAAGGGTCACGGATCGGTGTGAGTGGTACATTGGCCCGTGGTGAGAAGTGGAGCTTGAAGGGGGCGGCTAACACCGACATCCCGGAGCTTAATGGTCGTGATGCTCGTGCTCAAACGGTCATTTTTAATCCAGGTCTATTTGCTGGTCTCAATTACCAGTTTAACTCACGCTGGTCATTTTATTCGATCGTTTCGCCACGCATGTACTTTTACCGTGATGATGATGCTGTCACTGATGAATGGCTTGCCGCTGGGAGAACGCCAGGTGAAAAACGTAAGATCGAGTTCCGTGCCTCACCGACGATCAACTACGCTTTCAACGACAGAGTCGGGATGCGCTCAGGTCTAGATCTTAACTTCCAGCAGTTTGTGAAAAACGATTGGAACTATTTCCGTCGCTGGCCCACGGCCATGAACATCGGTCCAACATTTAACATTCACCGCTCTCTGAATCTCTACACCTTCGTACAAACCTTCCCGTTTGACGGCGGTAAAATAAGAAAAGAGACGACCTCACTGGGCATGTGGATCTCAGGCGTTCTGTTCTAGCAAATTTTCACATGGGTTTTTTGACGAGCCGAAATTTTATTTCTTTGCTCGGCAAGAGACCCATGTCTTCCCAGCCCCGCCGGCGGTAGAGATGCTCGGCCCGCGTTCCCGGTGAAGTGGTCAGCACGATCTCGTGGCAGCCCTTCTCAAACATCCAGGTTTCAAGAAGACTCATGAGCTTTTGGCCAATGCCTTGGCCTTCATACTTCTGATTGATGAAGAGCGCCCATACATCCTTCTGCTTAAGTCGACCGCAGGAGAAGCCGATGACGGTGTCACCTTTCAGGCATACCCACGCTTTACCATCTACAAACATAGCTTCTTCATAGTCTGGAATTTCAATTTGGATTGAAACGAGGGTATTTTCCGTGACGTGATCACGGATGAATTTCATCTGGGGGATGTCTGAAAGCTGGGCTTCGCGGAAAAGAAAGTCATTAGTCATTCTTGTAGTTAAATACACATATACTATTTTGTATTGTTACAGTGGGTTGAGAGGGAGGCGAAAGCGCGTCACCTGGGCTATAGAGTGATAGCATCGGTCCATGACACCCACACCCATTTTGCCCAATGAACGCCAAAAGACCGACGAGAGCCTCAATCTTGAGCGTGAAAAGACCAATCAGTCTCTACTTAAGGCCCGTCATAATACAGAGGAAGACACTGACAAAACGGTGGTGGATGAGCGCGCCGAGGCAGATGAGGCGACGACAGAGTCGCGAAAAAAGGCTGACGAACATCGTGATACGGCCCGTAATTCCCCAAACTATGACATTAAAGATGAGCTGAAAGACAGCGACGAGCGACTTTTAAAAGAGCGCAAGCTCGCTGATGTGGCCATCGAACTAGAGCGCAAGCGTGTCGATCTAACGATTGAACACGAGCGCGAACTCAAAAGCGAAATGTCGATACGAGTCCTTGAGCGAGAAAGAAAGATCACCGATCGAAACTTAGGTGATGAGCGTTTTAAAACAGATACGCTTGTCATGAAAGCAGCCACCGCCCATTCCGTCACTCAAACAGCTCTAACTTCTCGTGAAGAGTTTTTGGCGATTGTCAGCCATGATCTACGAAATCCAATTGGAGCTGCGGCTTCATGCGCAGAGATGCTTCTTGAAGATGCTGCCTTTGAACAGCTGGACCCCGAAGTGAAGCACTGGGTGCATTTCATGAAGCGAAATGTTGATTCATCCCTGCGTCTTATTGCTGATCTTTTGGATGTGGAGCGCATCTCTCAAGGTAAAGTGATTCTCAACCCAAAAACCATGTGTCTCGGTGACATCGTTCGTGAGTCCGTCGAGACCTATGTCCTGGCCGCCTCCGCTAAAACGATTCTGCTTCGCACGACTCCAGCGGACATCAAATGTGAAGTAAGCTGTGATCCGGATCGTATCCGCCAAGTCATTTCTAATCTTGTCGGCAATGCCGTCAAGTTCACCCCGGATGGGGGGATCATTACCATCAACATCAAACCCGAGACCGATAGTGTGCGAATTTCTATTTTAGACACGGGGCCGGGCATTCCGAAAGAAAAGCTGACTCAGATTTTTGATCGCTTTGCTCAGCTGGCTTCTAAGGATCGTACGGGCCTTGGCCTTGGGTTATACATTTCGAAAATGCTGATAGAGGCCCATGGGGGCCAGCTATCAGTCGAGTCTACTGTGGGTGTCGGAAGTAACTTCAAGATAACCCTGCCGCTGCGCAGTTCATACGTTCATTTGACCTGACTCACAAGAGTCTTCAATTTGTTAGAAATCGTAGCGAGTGCTTCCGACGAGCGCAGTGTTTCTTCGCACTTCTGCGCGCTCTGGGTCGCGCCGCTCGAGACCGCTTGGATAACCTGCGCAATGTTTTGAACACCGATCTTCGATTGGCCGATGACTCTTGAAACTTCGTTAGTGGTGGCCGTCTGCTCCTCAATGGCAGCCGCGATCGCTCCCGAGATAGAGTTAAGCTTCTCCATGGCACCTGAGATGCTGCTGATGGCCCCTACGGCCACGGAGGTATTCTTTTGTATCGACCCAATCTTGCTCGTAATGTCTTCAGTAGCTTTAGCCGTTTGCTTGGCAAGCTCCTTAACCTCATTGGCCACAACCGCAAACCCCCTACCTGCATCGCCGGCCCGCGCGGCTTCGATCGTAGCGTTCAACGCGAGGAGATTGGTCTGTTGCGCGATCGAGCTAATCACTTTGATCACATTCCCAATCTCATTCGAGCTTGTACCAAGAAGCTGCATGATTTTGTTGGCCTCGACGGCGTTAGCCAGGGTCGTCTTTGACATCTCCGACGACTCGTTCGAGGAGCGAGAGATCTCGCGGATCGAAGCCACCATTTCTTCCGTAGAGACGGCGACCGTCTGCACACCGACCGAGAGCTGCTCTGAGGAAGACGCGGCGATGATAGAATCTGCTGATGTCTTCTTGGCGTTTTCATTGATCAGGACGGCGTTTTCCTTCAGCGCTTCTGCGCTGATTGCCAGGCCATTGGCCATCTCGTTCAAGGTTGAGATCATGCTATAGAGCGACGTCGAATCCGTCGCAATCATAACGATTTTTTTGACTCGTCCCGTTTCATCCGCTACTGGTGCGTAGACCGCTTGGAGGTAGAGCTCTTTTCCGGATTTGGTGATTTGCTTGTACACACCGCTCGAGCTCCGTCCTTCGTTGAGGTCACGCCACAAGTTGTCGTAGGTGGGAGAATCTACCAGTGACTTGTCACAGAATTGCCGGTGATGCTTTCCGGCGATCTCGCTTTCGTGATAGCCAAAAAGCTCCAGGAAGATCTTGTTTCCTGACAGCAGGTATCCCTTGGGATCAAACTCGTTGTAGGCGAAAGAGCCGTCGATGGCGCGCAAGACACCACGCATGTTCTGGCGTTCCAGCTCTGTCTCCGTGATGTCGTAGCGCACACCGAGGTACTTCTTCGGTTTTCCATTATCGCCGAGGATGGGGGCAATGACGGCGTCGACGTAGTAGGGAGTGCCATCCTTCGCCTTGTTTTTCACGATGCCGCGAAACATTTTACCGCGACCGATGGTGGCCCACATCTCTTTGAACACTTCCTTCGGCATGTCGGGTGAGCGGGTGGTGTTGTGAGGACGTCCAATCAGTTCTTCCCGAGAATACTTCGACACCTCTAAGAACTTATCATTCAAGGAGATGATGTCGCCCTTGAGGTTCGCCTCAGATACGATACTCGTGAGGTTCATGATGTCGGTGCGTACCTTCAATTCGGTTTTGACGCTCGAGATATCCGTGGCGATCTGGATGATCTTGTAGAGCTGTCCGGCCTCATTTCGCATTGGAAAGTAGGAAGACTGTAGCCAAACATCTTTGTTGTTTTTGGTGAGGCATTTAAACTCCCCCGACTGCGGCTCACCCTCTTTTAACCTCTTCCACATTTGACGTTGCTGCAGGTCGTTTGGAGATTCATCTTTCAGAAAGACACCATCTTCACGGTTTAAAATGCCATTTAGTTCCAGATCGAGGAGTTGTAGAAAGGGAAGGCTGGCGTTGGTGATTCGTCCATCCATGTCATATTCCACCACCGCCTGTGTTTGGTAGAGCGCATCTGAGAGAGATTTGTGATCATTAGTGGTGAGGGCTTTCGTGGGCTGTGACATCCTGTCTCCTTGCTTGGTATTCATCTTCCTGATGATGTTAAACATTCTCACAAAGAATGACGGATCCAGGCCTAACTATTAAAGTGATAGAAATCAGGTTTTTCGTGCATCGTAGGTGAGCCATTTACTTGGCTACTCCTTAAGTTTTGGAAATTGCAAAAGCAAAAAATCATTAGGTTTTACTTAATATGTCGAAAGGTTTCTATGGAGAATGAAAACGCCTTCAAGAACATGATCAATCCAACTGTCGTCAAGAAAACCAGTGATGTTTTCAAGATGGCGTATCCATCTTTTGATGAGAAACGATTTCAAAAAGTCTCAGCTGCGTTGAAAGAACTGGAGCTGAAGGCGCGTGTTCTTGCGATTACCGAGGCGCTCAGATCTGAGCTTCCCAAAGATTTTTACTTGGCGGCAAAAATTCTGAACAAGGTTCTTGCTCAAAAAAAACTAACTGGCTTTGAACTCTGGCCAATCTCAGAATACATTTCGCAATTTGGCACTGACCACTTCGATGAATCTTTGGAGTTGATGTATCAACTCACCCAGCAATTTACCTCTGAGTTTGCTATTAGGCCGTTCTTGCTCAAAGACCCCGAGCGCATTCTTAAGAAATTTAAGAACTGGCTGAAAGACGATAATGTTCATATACGGCGTTGGATCTCAGAAGGTACTCGACCGCTGCTTCCATGGGGAGCGAAGATCCCTTCTTTTGTGCAGAAGCCAGCCACCATTCCTCTGTTGGATGCTTTGAAATACGATGAAGAGCTTTATGTGCGCAAAAGTATCGCCAATCATCTGAATGATATTTCCAAGCACCACCCTGATCTTGTGGTGGAGACTCTCAAGGGCTGGGTAAAAGCCGCGCCAGAGACTCACCAGGAGAAGATTCACTGGATCAAGAAACAGGCCCTCCGGACCTTAATAAAAAAGGGTCATCCGAAAGCTTTGGGATTGATGGGGGTGTCGGATAAGTCTGATGTGAAGCTCTCCCAACTCAAATTGAATAAGGATAAGTTTAAGCTGGGCGATACCCTAGAGTTTGAATTTGTGCTTGAATCCACGGGAACGAAGACACAGAAAATCATCGTGGATTATGGCATTGGCTTCTTGAAATCGAACGGAAGTATTTCAACTAAGATGTTTAAGTTAAAAACGATTGAGCTTAAGCCGAAAGAAAAAATCACCATCAAAAAGCGTCACTCACTCAAGGCCATCACTACGACTACGTTCTATTCAGGTCAGCATGAGCTGGTTCTACAGGTGAATGGCAAGATTCTAAAGAAAACGGAATGGCTGTTTAAAGTCTAGAGACTCAACTGCTTGATCCGTTCCAATCTTTTAGCTTCATTCGCCTTGAACCATTCATCTTTTACAAGTTTTTCGTAAGCGAGTGAGAAATATTTTTTGCTTTCAGCTTTGTTATTAAGGACGAGGTAGAGTTCTCCGAGTTCCTCGAACACATAGCCGTCTTGTTCTTCAGGCTCAATTTCTTTTTGAAGTTTGAGAGCTTCGTCATATCTTTGCAATGAACGATAAGTGCGTGCGATACACCATTTGGCGACACGGATGCTTGGGGCGGTTTTTTTGGATTCGCGGAAGGCGAGGGCTTTTTTAAACATGTCTAAAGCTTCGTTGAACTGACCTTGGTCATGATAGGTCCAGCCAATGTTATTGTAGAGGGACCCTAACCAATTGTTTGCTTTTGTATCGGTCGACGCTTCGGCGGTTTTGACAGCTTTAAGATTCCATTCCATCTGTTTATTTGCATCAGCCTCGGCAATGGCCACCATATGAAGCGCATCCACATTCAAATTGTCTTGTTTGGCTTGCGCGGCCAGCTCATGGGCCTTGATAAAAAACGGTGTGGCTTCAGCTTTCTTTTTCGAAGAATTCCAGACACGCCCGCGCTCTAAGTTGTAGCGAATCGAGGCGACCGGAGTTTTGTCGTTGAGGCGCTTTTCGACGTCATTTAAAACGACATGGGCTTCTTCGAATTTTCTTTGTAGGCCTAGTGTGCGAGCGATCTGCGTGAGAATTTGCAGCTCGTGATCAAGGTTTTTGCTTTTCTGAATCTCAGGGAGAAGTGCCCGGAATTTTGTTTCAGTCCCAGGTGCATCGTTGAAATTCCACACTTGTTCAATATCTAGAGGAGTCGCTGCTTGAATGCTCATACTTAGACCTAATAGGATAGTAGTTAATTTCATAATCTAGGTTGTGGAGTAGAGATTTCCTAACGATGCATTCGTAAAAGAAAGACCTGCTCCAACCGGCTGAATGGAATTGATGATAGTCGTTCTTAGAGCACGATCGGCGAGATTCTCAATGACCCATCCCACCAGTTCTTGGGCCGCCAAGCATCCAGCGGCGGTGGCGACATTCCCTTTGTTGATAAAGGGTTTTTCCACAACGGTCACACCGAATTTTTCTAATTCGTTTTTTGCTGTTGGATAAGTGGTGGCTTCGTCACCTGGCTTGATGATTCCTAAGGCGGCGAGTAGCAAAGCTCCTGAACACATTGAACCAATCAGCTGTTTGCTAGGATCGAGTTGGAAGAGTGAAAGATAAGACGCGTCTGTGTTGAGTTTTCGCGTTCCCGGGCCGCTTATAAACAACACCACATCCGCAGAATTCGCCTCTGTGACATGCCCGTGCATTTGTACGTTGATGCCAGTCTGAGAGGTGTGGCTCTTCTCAGTGCCCAGAATTTTCACTTCCCAGGCTTGAGTACGGGCGCGCTTGAGCAGGTCCCACATCAACCAAAGATCAATATCGGTGAATTCATTAAAGGCGATGATCGCGATTTTTTTCATGTCGCTACTTTATGACAATCTGTTTTGAGATGCCTTGCGCGTAGGGTCTAGTGAGAAGTAATTTACGCAAAGCGCAGGTTTGCACTTCGTTGACCATTATCCTAAGCTTTGCCTCTGAAAACCCCTTTAGGAGGCCCCTATGAAATTCATCGTTTTGGCACTTGTCGCCACTTTCTCAATCTCTGCATTCGCCACAGAACTCAGCGCTAAGATCGATCGTACTTTTTGCACGATCAACAATGGCAAAATTGTTCGCACTCAGTTCATGAACAAAACGCGCACAGTAAGCTTCACTGAAAACAAAACTGTAAGCATCAATGGCCTTGAGAATCTCTTGCCAAAAGTTTTGGAAACAGCAGCAGTAACTCCTGCTGATATGGAACAAGACTACGTCTTCACCATGACTCACGAAGGGAAGACTTACTTGCTCAACACTGAAGATTCACCAGAGACTCAGGTGTTGATCCGTTTGATTGCACAAAGCTGCCGCTAGGACTTATGAAGTTTGGTGGATTGTCTGAACAAGAAGTCGCCAAAATTTCAGACATTCTCAATGGGGAAGGGATTCCCTTTTCCATTGAGAGTGATGCGGACATGCATGAGTTCAATACGACCTCCATGCAAAACAATCTCCGCCACTTCACTCCACCGCAAATCTCAACGCACGTTTTAGCCATCATCATTGAAGATGAGGCGTTCCCAAAAATATCAGACACCGCGCGAGCGAAGCTTTTAGATTTTGGCATCACCGATCAGGCCCCAGAAGATTTTCAGCCTTTCACGGGCACTACCATTCACAAAGAACTGGTGGAAGGTCCGAGACGCATGATTGGCTTCAATCTGAAGCATCAGTTGATTGTCGGACTCGTTATGTTGGGCGTGATCTATTTTCTGAAGAATTATTTCTAGAAAATCAGTCTCCAGCGATGAAGTACTTAATCTTCCATTCACCAGAAATCTTTTGAAAGATGACTCGATAATCAGTCGCACTGCGGACCATCGATTTTCGGATGAATCCCACTGACTTATCCGTGAGTGTGACCGCATTCCAGTCTTTTGATTTTTGCTCTGGTGCGAGTTTGAAAATGCCGAAGCCGGCAGGCTGTACCTTTTTTGACTTCATGAAAGGCTTCTCGCGAACGAAGACGTCTTTTTTGATGACGACGATGTGCTCGGTAGAGTCATACTCCGCGGGCCAGTTGGCATAGAGATAGGGACAAGAGAAGTTAGCGGAATTGCCAACGCAGCCGAGAGCGATTGTTTGCTCAAGACGAGACCAGAAGTCAGATTTTTTGTCAGTAAGCTTGTAGTGAAGACTAAATCCTTCGATGGCGGATTTCTGTTCATTGACGCCAAAAGAAAAGCCCACATCAGTCGCGAGCATCTTTTTAATTTCAGCTGGGTCTTTCTCCTTGATCGCTTTCATTAACCTCGCTTTGAAAGTCGCGAATGTTGCATCAAGGGTTGATTCATCCAATGGTTCAAGTTGCGCAACCTGCGCGTGAACAGAATAAGCGAAGACGAATAGCAGTGAGAGAAGGATAGTTTTCATAGCGTGAGTATATGAGGAGACATTCTCATGCTGCAATGTTTCTTCGCAGCGGTATCATAAGAAAGTCTGACGTCACCTCTCGGACAATTTCTTCTCCATATAAAACTAAAATTGTAATAAAATAAATATATGAAATTATCTTTATTTTTGTTCTGTCTCCTCATCGTAGGTGTGGAAAGCTCTTTTGCCGAAATCAAATTTTCTAGCAGTGGTGGGGGCTCAAGCAGCAGTGGCTTCTTTGGTTCCATCGCGGCCAAGGGTGGGCTTGGGAGCGCTGGCTCCGAGGGAAATGCCGTCGAGTCTCGCGATTTTTACCGCTACGGTGGCGAACTCACTGTGGGCTACCGCTTCGGAACTCTCTTATTCGGTGGTTCCGCGGAATACAACCTCTGGAAACAGAGAACGAAACCTTCAGAGGTCGACGACACCAACATGTCGGGTCGTCAGTTGAATGTCGCGCCGATCCTCGGCATTGGCCTTGGGCCCTTCATGTTCCAAGCGAAGACGCACTTAATGTCGTCAGTCACTCTCGACAAGAAAACCAGCGGTGGCGACGAGGTCGTCTACACGTCTCCATCGTTCCCTGCTTATTCAGCACAGATCAACTACCGCCTCGGTGGAAGGTCTTATGTGGGTGTGGAGTACACCAGCATCACCTACGAAAAAGTTGAAGTCGACGGAGAGTCGGCGACGCTCGAGTCAGATAATGAAATCACTTACAGCGGATGGGGGCTCGTTTATGGGCTTATGTTCTAATATGAAAAATTCAATCGTCTTTGCTTTGCTGATGCTCGTCGCTGTTTCATGCGGTGAGAACGGTGGGGATGCGCCGGGAATCGCAACGGAAGAAACGTGTGCTGGGGATGTTGTTGGAGGGTTTTGTTGGTACCTCGCGAGCGGAGTGAGCTGTGATTCAATTTGCTCTACTAATGGAGGCTATAACGAAGCGACCAGAACATATGCGGGCTCTGATGGTACCGACGCCAATTGCGAAGAAGTGGCTGATGTATTAGGTATGTCAGGGACAAACGTCACTGTAGTCGATGCAGGTGTTGGTTCAGACGGGTGGGGTTGCATTTCTGACAATGGAAGCCGTCTTAGACATGAACGTCCAACAAACTCTACGGCCGCTTCTTCTGGAGTTGAGCGGGCGTGCGCCTGTAACGAATAGCGCTTACGACGGGAACTTCTCAAAGCGTTTGATTTTCTCAAGCCCTTCTTCCCAGTTTCTCTGACTCGCGCAGAACACATGGGCATCGGGCCGCTTGCTGATGTCGGTGTCGAGGCTCCCGGCGGGCACCACCAGCAGTTTGCCGCGCATCTGCACATTCGGTAGTGCCGATCCGCACTCCACGCAAAAGCTCTTCACGTGTCTCGTACCCGCAAGATTAAAGGTCTTTACCTTGTCTTCGCCGCTGAGCCAGTGGAGTTTCGCCGTTGTGGAGAAGAGGTTCGCCCCGTGCGCAGACCCCGTGTCTTTCTTGCAGTAGTTGCAGTGGCATAGAAAGAAGCTCTGGAAGTCGCCAACGACCTCGAATGTGATCTGGCCGCA
>JAULBY010072650.1:0-31883 GCA_032358315.1 Ophiocytium majus | reverse complement strand
ACGAGCCCACGTGGGAACCACGGCTCAGCTCGCACTCGAGCCGTGCTCGCACATGAGCCGTGGTAAACCACGGCTCATGCCGTGAGCCGTCCTAAGCCCTGCAAACTACAAGACAGACAAGTGAACTGAAGGGGGACGTCCCCTTCAGTTCAACAAGCTCGGACAGCACCAGCTAGAGTGTGCAACCCGACACTACAGCTCAGCAACAAAACACAGGCACTAATGTCACCGCTGCCAGCAGGGGGTAACCCTGCTGCCACTGAACAGCTGGCACACACATGCATGCCTTGGCCATGCCACTTCCATATATTGTATAGCTTTACGCACATGCCGTAATGTTGTGGCGCCGGCGCACCAGCTGCTTCACTCTGTGACAGCCCCCCGGTGGTGCGCCTTCAAAAAGGGAAAAAGCCAACGGAGTAACACAGCGGCCAGGCCTTCAAAACCCGACACTCAGACCCGAGTGCCAAAGCAGTCACTTCCGTGGGGCCGCCTGTGCTGCTGCTGTCCAAGGGCACCGTGCTGACTGCAGCTGACTGCCTCCGGACAATGTTGGTGAGCACTATGGTGCTCAGCACAGGCATACACGGGCCCCGTGACTTACTCGGCCACTGCACGCATCAGTGCACGGCGGATGCCGCCACCCAAACCAGCTGTCAGTACTGCTCTAAGTTGGCCGGCAGCCAGTACAACACACAGGCAGCGGCGTTGGCGCCGTGGCAAGCCCCACCGCCCAGCCAAGAACACATGCCAACGACAATCATGGGCGCCGCAGCACTGGGGCGGTGTGCGGCGCTAGAACCGCAACCGCAGACGTTGCCAAGGTAAAATTGACAGGCATGCCTCACCGCACCCCAGGGGGGCAACTGGCACAGCCGCCGCAGCAGAGGCGGTGCCGTCTGAGAAGGTGCGGCAGCAGCAGGCTGTGTGGGGTGCGTGCGGCTGCAGTCTCGTAGCTGCTGCTGAGCACACACTTCAAGTTGCTGCTGAGCAGGTGCGGTGCGGCCGCGTCACGCGATGCACACCACGGGCTTGAGCGCGTAGCACGTGCGGCCGTTGCCGAAGGCATTGCTGAAGGCCAGAAGCTGGTCGTGAAAGTACTGGACGGCCTGCGCGGGCATGCTGGGGATGCCAGAGATGACTGCAAATAGCCACAGCCACCGCTCCATGCCGCCCCGGCAGAAACCATCCCAGCACATCTCGTAAGAGTACGCGTCCTGCGCAGGAGTTGAAGTTGCAAGGCGGGCGGGAATTGTGTAAGACTGCTGCTGCTGAGCACTGGTGCTGCTGAGCACGGCTGCTGCTGGGCTGATGGAACTGGTGTTTGGCACAGTGGAGGCAGTTTTTGCACCCCAGCAGATGTGCGGGGGTTAGTATGTCAGGTGGATGAAGGCATGGTGCAGAGTGACGGCATGCAGGTCGTTCTCCGCTTGGGGCAGGCATCAGCATCCACCAGCTTGGTATCCACAACTGTGCCGCATGTGCCAGCAATACATGTACTTGGCTCAACAATGTGAGCCTGCCCAGCCGCATTGCAACTGCAACAAGTAATGGCGCACCTTGTCACAACGTGCGCCACCGCTCCTATAACTACATGTACAAATGCGCCAACCTTCGGTAGCCAGGGTGCATTCACACCCGCATAACTGTATGCGGCTGTTGACACGACCGGTAGTGTCACAAACAGAGCTACTCACTTCTCTAAAACACACTTCACGTGACATAGTAATGTGTTTTCCCACTCTGCAGCCATTCATGCCAGCTAAAGGCGCCTCTGCCACACCATTGTAGCCCTTTGCACAAGCCGGTTACGCCAGCACCACTGCCCCTGTCCGCATCAGCCTGTGCCCGAGCTGTGACAACAGCAGCAGACTTACAACACCACCACCAACCGCCGACACACTACTTTAGCCAGCAGCGATGCAACGAAGCATAACACGCTGAAAAAAAGCACACCTTGCTCACGCCCCCCCTCAGCAGCGCCTCCCAGTAGTCCTTCACCAGCGCGCTTGCGTGCGGCACAAACAGCGCGGGCGGCACGTCCGAAATGACCATCTGCGCCAGGTCTGTGGTGCCCTCCCACGGCCCCACCTCGCTCCAGTCCAGTGCATACAAGGCGCCGCCGCAGCCGGAACTTGCAGCCGCGGGGGCGCCAGGCGTGCCTGCTCAGCAGTAGAGTCGGTGGCAGCATCAGTGCTCAGCAGGATAATGGGCCAGTGAAGGCGGTGGCGGTGGCGGCGGCGGCGCAGGCAGCGGGGTTGCCCCACCTGTGGCGAGTGTGGTTGGCGCGCATGCAGCTCAAATTGGCAGCGGTGGCGGCGGCGTGAGTACGTCGCTGATTTGGCGTGGTGTGGTGGATGTGTGTACCCGTGGTGCTCGCCGCTGACTCTGGATTGTGATCCTCCTGCAGGCCAAAGACGCTATGGCTGTGCGTGCAAGTGGCTGATCGCGCGAATGGGCACAGGCAGCCGCCACATCGCAAGCACGCTCAGCTGCAGGCGTGGGCAACAGGGGCGCGCGAAAGTACGCTGGCCTACCACCACAACCTTTGATGCTCAGCGCGATGATTCACGCAGCACGGCGCGAGTGGCAGGCAGGGCACACAGAACCGTTCACGCCCGACATACCACGGCCTGGCCACATGATCTATGACTTCAAGTGTTGTTGAGGCAAGCATAGGTGTACCATGAGAGGTGCGAAATGGTGGTCCACACCGCTTTGAACAGCGCAGTGGAGAAAGGGCTGCGGCAGCTGTGGCCCACCTGGCTCTCTGAGGAACATCATGTTGGCGGCATGGAAGTCGCCGTGACACAGCGTCCATGGCACGGTGGGGTTGCGTAGGTGTGCCTGCAGTGCCTGTATCAATAGTGACCGCAAACGCACAGTAGCGTTTTTGCGTCATGAGTTCACGGGCAGCATTGCATCAGCTTTTTGTTTGCCATAGACAACGTCAATTGCGGCGGGCACTTTGATTGGCCGGGGAACAGTGAAGACTGGCTGAGTACCATGCATGACCTGGCTGAAAACAGGCAGCGCCTCGCCTCGAAGGTGCAACCAGCTCTGCAAGTGACGTTGATTGAGCCCTTGAACACTGTAGTGGCGTACACAACATGCAAGCCGTGATCACCAGGTGGGGCTTGATTCGTGCCGTCTACAGTAGTCTAATGCTTTTGGTGGCTTGCTTCCAGCTGCATTGCTACTGCTGCTGCCAGCAAGTCGTGCACTCCTGATGGAGTTTCTGTGCGGCACAGATATATTGTCACACACCTGGTTGGGCCAGAAAGGACGACAACCTGGTGTTGCGCCTACTTGTGCATGTGCAGGTTGTGAGACTTGCGAGTCCTCAGGTCACGTGAGCGTGCGGTGGGGGTAAATACTTCGGATGTAATTTATAATGCGCTAGACGCCCGGTATTTTGATGCAAACCAGAAAGCTAGTGTGTGTTAGCCGGGCTAATCACATCAACAGCATCACCGAGCAGACACTGCCAAAATGTTTGCCTTGGCCATTGCTCGCACAAATAACACAACTCTGGTTTAGGACCCGTTGTGGTCGCTGTGAGAAAGCAAGCCATAATAGAAGCAACCATGTACAACACATTCAGAGACAAAGACAAGCCTGTTCCGGACACTTGGCTTCTGGCTGTCTATGAAACTGTGTAAGGTGCAGCAGCAACGCCGTTTGGGACAGCCATTACCTATGTGTCATATAATAGAAGCAGTCAGGGAGGTGATGTCCTGCACTACCTTTGCCAAGAAGCAACCATTGTTCCACACCACCAGCCGCTATCGACGGCTACTACCACATAAGGTCAGACCAAGGGAAAATCAGGTGCACGTGCTCAGTGCAAGCTGTTGCGAGACCAAGACACAATAGAGCAGACGCAACACGGCTTGATGCCTCCAATTACATCTCGTCAAAGTGCACACAGCTTCAGGGCAGAGTGCGCCTACAGCTAGTGCTAGGCAGGCTTAGGAGTAGGTGTACGTCACTACAATCAGTGTGTACATGCGCTAGTACACATCACTGTAGTTTGGCGGCCCCATACACACATGATCATAACTTAGCATGTGCACCAGCAGTGAACAACAGGAAGTGTCGCAAGCAGGTAGGCCTGAGCCGCCGGCAGCTACCTAGAAGGGCTCGACCTGCCAGGGCAGGTCGTCCGCCAGAAAATTATAGCATCTACACATGTACAGTATTCATGGCAGTGTCCACCGTCTGCATGTGCAGAGTTTCCGCACATAGTGCCGCTGCTGCTGCTGAATTGCACACGCCCCTTGAAGTGGCATGCAGACAAGCAAATGCCGACAGCCCATACTTAGGTCCATCAGCATGGTAAACGTGGTACCGCGACCATTTCTATAGGATTCAGGGGAGGATACGAGTTCTTTTGACGTGGTCTTCACCAATACAAATGACTGTAAAACAAGGGCCACTTGGAAAAAAAGGGGCCACTTCTGCAAACACAATTTTCTGGGGTGTGGATCTTCTCATCATGCCCTCAAAGCTGGCGCGCAACAGCACCACCGGTGGAACTTAAATTTGTGGCCTTAAAGCACCAGTTAGAGTGCCCCAAATCACAGCAGCAGCACAAAAACATGGGTGTTTACAATTAGGCAAAAAAGATGTTACCATATACTTCAGAAGTACTTCAAGTAGTACATAATTTATCTATAATGATAAATTTGCTCTTGAAACACCACCACTGGCCAAACACAACACTTAACTCAGCTCGATCGTGACAAACGTCCACTCATACCCACATGATGCATCCACCCCAGTGCTGCGCACTATGCGCACAAACATCCTCCAATTAACAAAAATTGTCCACCAGAAGTAGTATGGCACCAATTTCCTACTTTGAAGTATAGTAGTACTTCTGAAGTATTATAGAAAATATTTTGAGCGCCAATACTTTGAAACCAAAAACTTCAGAAGTGACAACGTTACACCTATCATACCACTTGAGGTGTATACACACACACAGAGCATAGAAATACGCAGGCACAATTCCACCACGAACTTCACAAAACTGAAAGAATGTTTCAAGAAGTAATCCAATCCAGGAAAAAAAAATCCCGGTCCCCGTGCCCCCCCCCACCCACCCTCCCACAGACACACACACACCACAAGGAGCTCACCTCCCATGACGTCGCCTCAAAACTGGCGTCCAAAATCGAGCACACCCGCGGGTCCAGGCTCACATCCGCCAACCCGCCCGCCGCCGCCGCCGCGCGCGTCCTCCCCCACATGCGCCTCGCGCGCGCCACCGCATTCTCCCACTCCACCCTCCCCCTGCCGCGGTACCAGTCCGCCCCCTTGAGCCAGCCGGTGGCAAAGAGGGAGGGGTCACACCAGTACGCGGCGTGCAGGGCGGCGGCGCCTCGGAAGGCCGCGCCGAGGACGCGCAGCGGGTCTGCTACGCCGCGCAGCGCCTCTGGCACGCCCCAGATCCTGTGTCGGGTTGCACGAATACGTGTCCAGGCGATTTGGTCTTGACGAAGCATGTGCAATAACTTGCTGTGCTGGCCAGCCACCATGCACGAGCACCAGACATCACCCATACACGCCTGCGCCAAGCTGCTGCTATCAATTATTATTTGTTAACATCAGCCATGTACGTTGTTTTTACGCAGCGGGAGCGGCGGAGGGGATTGTGTTTGGTGGGGGTGGTGGCGGGGGTGGCGGCGGCGGGGCTGGTGGTGGTAGTGGCAGCAGCTCAGCAGCTGGAGCAGCAGGAGTGGCGGCACTGCGGCAGGCTGCTCAGCCGCAGTGGAAGTTGGGTTTCATTAGAGATTAGCAGTTTCACTAGGTGCGGTGTGTTGCTCTCGCATTGTTATGAGCAATTTATCATGCGCTACCCGCACAGTCCTTGATGCTCTGCCAAACACATTTCAACTTGAAGTACACATACATTTCGCTTGCAGCTGCACCAGCAGCCTGCCACACACTCACTGGTTGCCGAAGATGAAGTTGACGCCGACGCAGCCCTCATGTGAAAGGTCCTCCATGAGCATGACGTACTCTCCCATCAGCGCTGAGCCGTGTGTGTAGTACACGCGCGGCGGCGGCAGGCCACAGAAGCGTGTGCCGGGCGCGGACGCGATGGCACTGTAAAAGACGCCCTCCCGAGAGCGTCTGTGGGCAGCAGCGGCACGCAGCATTGCCTTGAGATTAGCCATGAAGACATGGTAGCATGACAAGAGTTATCGAAGTGGTGGAACAGAGGGCGGTGAGGGGTGTAGGCGCTGGTGATGAGAGCAGCGTGGCCAGGCACAAAAAGTGTGCAATCGGAAGAGTCATGCGTTTTGTAAGTGCTTCATGCATGGCACACTGCCAATGTGAGCACCATGAGGCAACCCCCATATTTTTATGCCTCCCTAAGCTGGTGCGTGCTGTGGCGGCCCCTTGCCACGTGTGACACTGTTGGTGCTGGCACTGCACAGGCGCTCTGCTCTGCCCAACTCTAGTTTTTTTGTGTAAACACCCACCCTCCAGAAATGACCGCGCGGCGGCCATCAAAGCCGCAGTGTGACATTTTCAGCACCAGCCGCAGCGTTGCAGTCTCCCTGAGGGCATCGGCGGGGTTGGTGCTGGCCGCGGCAGCGCCGCACGCGTACTCGAGCTCCGCCACGACGGACAGTATGCAGGAAGCCAGGCCCCTGTTGTCTGAGAGAGAGCAGACGCGGACAGCGGAGACTCTGGCGTCCTTGGCCAGCAGCCCGTACGAGCGCAGCAGCTTGTTCAGCCACGCCGCCGACACCGTCACGTCCCCTGGGCGCGGGGGCCTGCCGTCGCACAGGCAAGTTGCAGCGCAACGGTGGTTGGCGTCAAATTCCGCTTTGGTGTGCGGTGGCCACCGTAAAAAATAGCGGTGGCGGAAAGATGTCGTGGGCTGGTGCTAGAACTGGTCGCAGCAGCAGACGCAGGCATGGCGACTGGGAAGGCATGGTGGCAAGTGGGTTGAACCCGCAAGCCGTTGACGCGGCAATAACGCATGTTCAACAGAGAGTGCTGTGTCGTGTACCTGTTGCCTAACATGGCCGGGTAAATGAGCGCTTCCCGTGCTGTTGCCAGCACCTGGGCGATGCTGGCTCTGACAGCCACGGCGACCATGTATGCCGTCAGCTGCAGCCTCAGCGACAGCGGTGGAGACGGCATAGTGCTGCGGTGGTGGTGTCCGAAAATCGAAATATCAGGGGACCTTTCCCACTGTTGCTGCTGATGCTTCCGCTGCGACTGGCTGCGTTGTGGCTGCCTGAAAGCCAGAGGCACTGGCGCCCGCAGAGACAGGAAGGTCTTGCACGTCCCCCCGTCGCTGCTGTATGTTAAATTGACTCAGTGCACTCTCTCTGCTGAAAGTTGGGAAACGAACTGTTCACGTTCGGCACGTGCACAGTGCACTGCACACGCTGTAATGCGGCCGTGCTCAGCAGCATGGGGGAGGGCGGTATGGGGGGAGGGCGGTATGGTTAGCGCGCTGCGCGCGGTGCACTTCAGCGCGGTCCACTTCAGCGCGGTCACGGCGGTGCACTTCAGCACGTGCAGGTAGGAGCTCAGCTCAGCATCTGCAGCAAACTGCTTTGATGTTATGGCGGGGTGGCAAGGCAGCATGGTGCCTGCTATGGAAAATGATCAGTCCTGGCAGCCTGCTCTCTTGCAACAAAATTGAGAAACAACCTGCATGCCAACATCGGTACCGACTTCAACAGTATATGGCGCTGCAGTGCGCAGGCAAAACATTCTAGCATGCCAGGGCCGACCCGCTGGCGATTGTATGTGCAGCAGAAGCAGCTGCAGTCACCCACATATATATGTATACACGCGAGGCTGGCTTTGAGCAGCGGCCATACCTATGCACACAGCAAGCACCAGAAGCACCCGCCAGCACAAGCACAAGAGCTACACACAAGCGCGTCACACCAAAAAAGGCTCCATGTATGCTGCAGCATTGCACTATCCGCACCAATGCCGCGCCTAACAAAAAAGTTCGCCCCCAGCTGAAAAACGCCGCATGCCAGCAGCGCACAAGCCACCGCCGCACCATGCAGCCCCGCCCCGCTTACCGCCAGCCAGCCTCCAGCAAAAAGCGCCCGGCCGCCGCAGCAGTGGAAGTCCAGGAGTGAGTCACCGGCGGGCGCCGCCGCCTCCACCACGGGGCCGGCGCGGCTGGTCATCCCTGTCGATGAGCACCCCATCCTTGGGCTTGATGCCCCTGACCTTGCGCGCCATCAGCCCACCGTCCACCTTCCACGAGTAGCGCGTCAGCTGCTTCCACGTGGGGGGGCGCTCGCTCTTGGGCAGCGGGCCCGTGCGCTTGCGGCTCGCGCCCGCCGGCGGCGTGGGCGCCTGCCCGCGCCTCTGCCGGCCGTCAGCCATCGTCTCCGCGGCGTACGTGTTGTCAAACTTTTCTGGGATTTCGACGCGCACGCCGTTGGCGATGACCTCGTCGGTCAGGATGTCGACCTTCATGTCGGAGTTGGTGGCGACGGCGCCGTTGACGGTCACGCGCCCCATGGCCACCAGCAGCTCGCAGGTTTCGGTGGTCGACACGCGGCAGTACGACAGAACCGTGGCGAGTTTCTTCGGTAGGCTCAGAGGCACCAGCGGCTCCGCTGCCGCTGCGTCAGCGGCATCCTCTGCTGCTGCGCCCGCTGCCGCTCTTTGTCTGGTGCTGCCGGTGCCCGCCTCCTGCGCCTGACGGCGCACGTTTTCCAGGGCTGCAATGTCGCGCTGCAGCGAGGTTTTCCGCAGCACCTTCGCGTGCTGGTCTGGGTTGAGGGCGTCGGGATCGCGCGCTGCGAGAGCCTCCAGGGCCATCACGTCCCTGAGTTTGCGCTGCATTACGCCTATTTTGCGGCTGATGCGCTCCTCACTCCACTGCTCAGCTTCGGCAAACTCCTGCTCCTGCTCCTCCTGCTCCTGATCACCGCTGCTGGTGTCCTCGCCTAACCGCCCGTTCCCTTCACCACCACCACCACCAGCAGCAGCAGCAGCAGCAGCATCGCCCTGCTGAGCTGCTGCCTTGGGCTTCCGCTGCCGGGCGGTGGCAGCATCCACAGCCGTTACCTCCTGCTGATGCACCTCCTCAGCAGCTGCCTTCACCGCCGCCACCGCCACGTCCTGCTGCTGCTGTTGCTGGTCGGAGCCGCCACCCAGAGCCTGCAGCTGCTCTATAAGGTCGGCGTTCTTGCTGTTCGCTCTCAGGCCGTGCTGCTTCGCCAGCGCCTGCAGCTCCCGCCTGCTGAGCTGCTCCAGGTCGGGTGGCACAGCGCGCAGCGCCACCGCAGGGCAGCAGGGCCGCCTGTGCCTGAACGGGGCAGCAGCAGCCGCTAATTGATGTTGACGCAAGTGCGGCAGTGGTTGGTTGCAGAAGGCCAGGGTGGTGGTGGCATCGTGGAGGGCCAGTAGAGTGCCCACGCCCACTGCCACTCTCCTGCTGCACATGATGGAGTTGAAATCGAGGTGGGCTGCAGGCACCACGCAGCCGCGCCAGGTGTCGCGCGCTTCGCACTCACGTGTTCAGCTGTTAGTGTGTGTGCTGCTGCGACGCGGTGTGTGCTTGCCAGTGCGGTGAGCTCAGCACGACACTCAGAGCCCCTTTGAGATTGGCCAATGAACTGAAACTGTGCCTTGAAACTGTCGTTCTTCCGTGTGCTGTTCCTGCCTGCAGCAGCGCGGCACACATCATCAGCACAAGGCAACATTGGTGCACCAGCGGGGCAGCAGCAGCGCTGCAGCATCACCAGGAACAGCAGGGCCGGCTGCCAGGCGACCACCTGGTGGCGTTCACACACGAAAGCCTGACGAGGCTTCCCCCATGACCTGCCGCTGAAAGCGGCACCTTGTGAGCCATGAGTGACGACAACGACGCGGCGGCTGCGCCTCCTTCAGAAGAAATCAGACCGGCGCAGGGGTCGCAGGAGGGGGAAGGGCAGGCGACAGAGCAGCAGCAGGCCGTGGAGGGTTGGCCAGCAAACGATGGTGAGCTGCGCCCGCCAGTACGGCGCGCTGATTGCAGTGGACGGCACACACACCTTGCCAGCGAAGTCAGCCAGAACAATCGGTTACCCATCATAAGAATACTTGCGCCATGTTGCTGCTGCCGCTACTGCGTGCGCCCTCGTGACTTGCCGCAGGTGCTGGAGACGGGGGCGCTGGTGAACCGGCAGCGGAGCAGCAACCGGCTGAGGTCGATGTATCTACTCTGGTAGTAGACGTACAGGGACTGCCAGACCCATCGCTTCCCACGGAAGCATGGGCAGACAATGGTGGCGGCGCCGCGGAGGCGGCAGCAGCAGAGGCCGTCGCTGGTGCAGGACAGGATGAGTGGCAAGAGCAGATGGTGGTCGAGGATGCGGCAGGGGCGCCTGAGGGGCAGGTGAGTGGCAGCACCGCACCAGACAGCGCTGGGCCACCGGAGTGCCGCAAAAATGAATGCTATGAGCACATGAGTGCACAGCAGGTTAAGGTGAAGTGGCGCAGTTGCTGCACTGTTGTGCTCCTGGCAACAGTTCTACTACCACACTACACCGTGTGAGCTGACGCTATGCACACCCTGTGACATGGCACTACCGGCAGAGTAGCCGCACAATGGTTGTGTCGCGACTGCGTGTGGCGCATGCTTCTTGGTGTGCGACCACCCAGTGCCGCCTTAACCCCTCCCTGGTCGCACTGACTATATTCCCATTTCTGCGCTTCCTTCCTGCTGCTACCACAACCCACCAGCCCCCCCCCCAGGCAGCAACCACATTGCCAGCCGCTTCAATAGCCGCACTCTCAGGGGCCACCGCCGCCGCCGCAGCAACACCTGAACACCCACCCCAGCCAGAGCCTGCACCAGCTGCCCCCATTCCACCCTCCATCGCCATGGCGACGCTTCCAGCGGGGGCGTTGGCAGCCCTGGCGGGGGGCAGCCTCGGTGCGGGCGCGCCGGCCGCGCTTGTGCAGCGCGCCGTGGCGAGCGGGGCGAGCGCTGAGATTGCGCAAGCCCCTGCTCAGCAGCCGGAGGGGCGCCTAGGCAGCGCCGGCAGCAGCGGCGGCGCGGGGCGGCGCAGCAGCGGCGGCAGCGGCGGCAGCACGGCGCAGCGCGGCAGCCACACCAGCAGCGCCAGCAGGGGCAGCGCTAGCGGGGACAGCGAGGCGACGCGAGGGAGCGGATCAGGGCTTCGCCCTCCGCAGGTAGGATTGCACGAAAACGTTTATGGGAGTTTTTTCCTTGTCAAAAACGCGTGCAGTGACTTACAATGCTGGGCCACCTACCATGTAAGAGCACCAGACATACCCACACACGCCTGCGCCAACCTGTTCCTGTCACTATTCTTTTTTAGCTGTTAGCCATATTCGCTGTATATACATACGCTCCGTATACGGCGTACATGGTTATCGCTCCTAGATTGAGTTTTCACATGGTTTGCTCATATACGTTTTCGCGCAACCCTATCCGCAGGTGGACACCAGCTCGCCGATGCAGTCGCCGTGCCGGGACCCCGGGGCGCCGCTGCTGGCGCCTAACGCCGCACGCAAGAGCCTTGAAATTGGAGATGAGGAGGAATTTGTCGTGTCGGGGGGGAAGAGGGCAAGCGTGCTGAGGGGTATCGTGCGGAGGCTGAGCATGGGGCTGGTGGGCGAGGACCTGCTGTCTGAGGACGATGAAGCGGAAGTTGAAGTTAAGGGGGAGGGGCAGGCGCGGCGGCGCAGCAGTATGGCGCAGTTCCTGTGCAGCCCCACGCACGCGCTGAGCGCGTTTCGCTCGGCGCGCAAGCGCACGGACTCGGAGTGCAGCGAGGGCAATGAGCTGAGTGCCATTGACCCCTACCACGAGAGGCTGGGGGACTCGTTCCGGGAGACGCCTTGGAAGCCGCCCGACGTGGAGCTGGCCAAGCAGGACCAGCGTCTGAACCTGTTTGGCAAGGGGAACGCGACGTTCTGGGGGACGAGCAACGTGGACCTTTTTGTGCTGGGGGAGGGGGTGGGGCTGTACTTTGTGTGGCTCAACTACCTGATTGTGGTGACGGGGGTGGCGACAATACTCACGGTGCCCGCCTTGCTCATAAGGTGAGCGGCGCGTGTAGCAGGTGCTTGAGTAGTGTACGTACAAAACTACTGTAGTATGGGTTTCGATGCCGCAAAGGAGTAGGGTGTGATTCGTTCTGCTGTGGTGTGTGCTTTTGCTTTCTCGGGAACAATGGGAAGTCGTGAGCAAGCCGCTAGTATCCAAACAGCGCCAGCTAGCTGTACTGCTGCCCACTCTATGACTGAGGAGCGTACAGAGAGCAAACCCACATGAGGGTATTTTGGAAACTACTTAATTTTTGGTAAATTGTTCAAGCCCAGGAAGTGAGCGCCGCACACAGATGGTCTGCTTGCCGTAGTGCGGCAGCACCACAAACACGTGATTTGGTACAACCCTGGTGTTGGCCGACTCGTCATCCACATGCCAAGGTGTCATAGTCTCGTTGTATGACCATGTCAGGTTTTACTTGATGGTTGCGCCATTAGATGGGTATGTGAGCACCTCATGGCCGTCGAATGCTGCAACCGCATATCTGCACGCCGCCGCACTTGGCATGCGAGAAAGAGGGCATTGGGCAGTGGGCCAATTTGCCTCTACTGTTTACGCTTTGCACCAGTGAAGGCTTCATCTGTTGAAACCAAAATTACCTTGAAGTTAAACACGCACATGCACTGCCGATTTGCAGCGCATGTATACGCCACATGTGTATGCATACATTTAATTTCAGTGTACGTGTGTGCGATGTACTTCGAAGTATGCCGTATGTACAATGGGTTATACAGTTTGTAGGAGTTCCAAATACGTACGTTGTGTTACAACTTACTACATAGTACTGTGTAGTACTTCTGAAGTATTTACCTACTACTGGTGCTTCCAATGTACGTATTTGGAGTATTGTAAGGCATGTATTTGGAGCATTATACATTGCGGCTTTGTAGTGTCCCCTCCTATGCCGGCGGTGGCGACCACATGAGCTTCACTACCACGTGCAGTTCCAACTGCCCGTGAACATCCATGAATGTGTCCACGTATAATGCATGAATTCACGCACCTACTGAGGTAGCGGTCCTCAGCGCCGATGGGCTTGAGACTCCATCAAACTACCCCTGAATATGCGTTCACGACTGTGTTCACGTGAATGTGTTTCATGCATGAATTCACGCAGCTACCCAGGGGGTGGTGGTTTCAGCTCCGACGACCTGGACCCCAGCACATTTCCAACTGTACCCATGAACATTGATTCACAAATGTGTTCACCTTGAATGTGCTTTGTGCATGAATTCACGCAGCTACTTTGGCGGCGGTTTCAGCTCCGACGACCTGGACCCCATCAAGCTGAGCCTCCTGACGGCGGGAAATCACCGCTTTGTGGACACCAGCGTGACACAGACGCCCACCATGGCCTACTGCGACTCCCTAAACATCACCTCCATTGACTCCATGTTCTTCCTCGTCACCAATGTGCCCTGCACAACCTGGTGAGCCACGTGTCTGCGCCACATGAAAGTCTTTTACTACTGTAGTATTACTTCAAAGAAGTGCACTTGAAGTATTGTGGAATGCGCACACTTGAACTTTATCGTCACCGACGTGCCGTGCACCACCTGGTGATTGACCTGTTTGTGCCACATGCAAGTCTTTCAATAGATGATACTTCGAAGTACGCACTTAGAGTGTAACATGACACATATGTTGGGCCACATGACAGTCTTACAATGTATGTGTATGCTGTCACCGACGTGCCCTGCGCCCCCTGGTGAGCCACTGCGCAGTGTCCAAGTGCGCACAAAGGTCTTCTACCAAGGAAGCATTATCTTACAGTAGTTCAGAGGTGTACTTGCAGTATATATATATCACCGCTGACGTGCCCTGCAACACCTGGTGGGTGACAGTGCTGTGTCTGAGCCACGTGCGCACCTTCAGGTTTTGAGGCAACCTGGTTAGTTGACTTGTAGTGTAGGTAGTATACGCATGTATGTATACATACACATGTACATGTGTATACACACTATGTATGTACTGCTGCATATTTTCGGAGTACCACACAATGCGGAGCACAGCACACGCACCTCATAGGACGCCGGCCAGGAGGGAGTGCTTGTGAGGCAGCTGGAAAGTGATAATAATTGTCATGCAATTGCTGCGTGCGACGGCATGTCTGCAAAGGTACACCCAACAACAGGAGCAGCACCATAGAAAGCCTCCTCACTCTCCTTACTGTTACACACACTGCTAGCGCACCAGTTACCATGGTGCCATGGCGTGCATGACTGACACACGGTGTGTTTGTTGTGAGTGGATCATCTGCGCATGCTGCGGGTTCTTACACCTGTGGGGCGGCGGTGGGCCACCACTTAACTCATCTACCCAAACATTCATATCCATGTGCGTGAATTCATGAACTCATGAATTCATGAATTTCATCGCTCACGCTCCGTGCCGCAGGTTTTTCCGGCTGTGGGACGGCGGGTCCTCCCTTCTGACGGCGCGCCACGGCAGCTACCTCATCACCATCTGCGACATACTGGTGTGCATGGCCTTTGTGGCCATGTGGGTCATGTTTGAGACAAACATCTCCGAGTATGAGAAGAAAGGCTCCGGCAACACGGTCACCACGCAGAGCTACTCCATCTTCGCCACGGGCTTCCCAGAGTCGGCCACAGGTGGGGGCACAGGATCGAGTTTTCCTGTAAAGGCGGCCTTAAAATTACTACAATTATTACTTCTGAAGTATTATCGTGTTAATGCCTATTTTATACTGAAGTACATGTAAGTATTTACTTACTGATTTGTTACTAATAGCCCTCACCGTGTACTGAGCAGTGCGAGCGCCAGTGTGCTACCCTACCTTCAAGTACTTAAGTAGTTGCCAGGGGTCGGTGCTGCTGAACTTTCTGCTGGTGCGAATGCTGAGCAGCAGCAGCAGCAAGGAGCAGCGCTACCCGCAGCAGCAGCACCAGCGCTTGGGCGTTGCTGCCGGGCCACTCACTCTCTTACAAGTGGCCTTGAGAAATCACTCAACGGCAGCAGCCGCATGTTACTACTACAGCTGTAGAGTGCTACCTACTGAGCAGTGTTTGGCCAGAGTACCGCGGTACCGCAGTATTGGGTATGCCAGGGCTGCTGCTGAGCAGGTAATGTTGCTGCTGCTGAGCAGTTGAAATTTATGTTGCTGCTGCTGAGGCGCTCGCCACTGCTACAAACCAGCCTGCTTCAGTGAGCTGAGGTGTGTCCGCGTAGCTGTGGGGTTGACAGAGCGACTGCAAAGCGCCCGCTCATTTCCCCCAACACGTCCCTGCTGCTGCTCGCGTACCGCAGACGAGCAGATCATTGCGCACTTCAACAGCCTCTTCCGGTGAGTGGCGCACAGCATTGGTTGACACACCTGCTAATGCACTTGTGTTGCAATGCCGTTGTCACTCTTAAAACATAGCTGGCATGGTGGCCTGTGGTGCCATCGCCGTCGCTGCCCTGACAGTGCAGCATGTGCCGTTGCGCTGGATCATGCTTCGAGACGGATTTATAAAGCATCCACTGGGCATCCCCTTTTACGACTCTGCCCACCATCACTGCTGCCTTATTTCCCCTGCACCCGCACACATTTGTGTACGATCCACGTACGCGCTTCGGCCGTTGCTCCCGCCTCCCAGCACAGTGCTTACACTGCTGGCTCCACGGCACCACCACTAGTTCCCACCCACTTTACCTGCTGCCAATGCTTCCCAACACACTGTCAACACTGCAAGCCCTCGCACTGCACGCGCCGCACCACAAATTTCTTCCGGTACGCACGCAACCTCACGTCTCCGGACTAACCTACAAACTTCAACAACTGGTGCTGCTGAGCACAGGCTCGACCAGGAGAGCTGGTCCTACGCTGGGCGCTGCGGCATTTTCGGACGCAAGAGGCCAGACAGGCCCGAAGATGTGACCGACCACCTGGGCCGTCCCTGCGTGCAGAGGCTGCAGACGGTGGCCAGCACCCGCCACTCGCGCTTTGACCACCTGTGCAAGGGGTCGTGGCTCGCGGAGTGCTCTATTGTGCACCCCGAGGGGGACTTCATCCTGGCGGTGCGTGGTGCCCAAACCTGAAGTTGAAGTGTTAAATTGTTGAAGTTGAAAAGTTGAAGTTGAAGTGCTCCATTGTTGAAGTTGCATCACCACCTGTGCAAGGGGTCGTGGCTCACGGAGTGCTCCGTTGTGCACCCCGAGGGGGACTTCATCCTGGCGGTGCGTGGCGCCCAAACTTCAACTTGAAGTGCTAAAATTTTGTAGTAAAAGTTGAAGTTTGCCATATTTGATGTTGAAGTGCTCCATTGTTGAAGTACACATTGAAGTTCTCTGTAGTTGAAGTCGAGCTCAACTTGAAGTGTTTTTGAAGCAAAAGTTGAAGTTTGCCATATTTGAAGTTGAAGTGCTCCATTGTTGAAGTACACATTGAAGTTGTCTGCAGTTGAAGTCGAGCTCCTCCATTGTGCTCGTGGACGACGACTTCGTCCTTGGGCTGCGTGGCATTCTGAGTGCATGCCATGCCTTGGTGGTTGGATGGAACATGCTTGGTCAAGCCAAGGGCAGTAGTCATTGACGGGACATGCATGCATGGTACAAGCGGGACATGCATGCATGGTACAAGCCACCCTGCAGAGGGACTGGTGCAGTGTGGTGTGCTGGCACAGCGGTGGTCGCTGACCGAAGACACCAGCATGCTGTTGCTACCATATGTTATACTTCGAAGTATATATAGCTTAGAGCACGCCATCCGCCTGCGCCGCCCAGTGCCTTGCCTTTTGAGTTGCCCACCCCCACCACACAACACCAGCCACCCAGTCAGCCCTGCTGACCCAACCGTAGCTGAAGGTAGGTGGCCAAAGGCACCCACTTCCTGGCGCCACCACTGACATGCCATTGTGCTTGCGCCGCCGCCCACTGCCCTGCCTTGCCTCCACGGCCACCGCCAGGCCAAGAGCATCCAGAACGTGAGCAAGCGCATGCTGGAGCAGCGCGCGACTATCAAGAAGTACAGCGAAGGCACTCCACTGCTCACGGGACCTGACCCCAAGCGCGCCGCCAAGGCTGAGAAGAAGCTCGCCAGGCTGGAGAGGGCTCTCAAGCGCAGCGCGCACAGGTATGAGGGGGGTGCTCAGCAGCACAGTAGTGCTCAGCAGCAGAAGCAGTGCTCAGCAGCAGAAGCAGTGCTCAGCAGCAGAAGCAGTGCTTAGAAGCATAGCAGTGCTCAGCAGCAGAAGCAGTGCTCAGCAGCAGAAGCAGTGCTCAGCAGCAGAAGCAGTGCTCAGCAGCAGAAGCAGTGCTCAGCAGAGCCACGGGCAGCTCAGTAGCCGCGTGGCTGGCCAGCGGTGGGATGGCAGCCGTGCTGGTCGTGCTGGTTGGCATGTGTCTTGGTCAGCTGTGCCTATGGTGGTGCGCCTGGTTGCGTCGCCCCAGCCTGATGCTGCCTTTTACTTAACATACTACCGGCGTGCACACAATCTGGTGTGTACTACACTGGATAATTACATACTTCTGAAGTATGCTTCAGTTCTCCGGGATGCGCCCACGCTTGGTGCGTACAAGCTAGCCCTAAGTCTCGCTGGTGGGCGCACCCTACCTGCCCGATTCGGCTACGCGTAACCAAAGCCTGTCATCGCCCAGCCTGTGTAACCTGTTACTGCACATAAAGTTTATACCGGTGTGCACACCACCTAATGTGTCTGGAGCATTACAAATACTTCCACTCTCCCAGTTGCGCCCGGCGCCGCGCCCACCCTTGGTGGTACAAGCACGTCTTGCTCGTGAGCGCCCGCGTCTCTGGACTAAAATACACAAACTTTAACCTCATCTACAACTTCAACATCATGTACAACTTCGAATTTAAGTTCAACTTCAACTACAACGTCAACTTCAACTTCAACTTCAACTGCAGGCTGGATGACAAGGCGCGCAGCGGCAGCCGCGGCGAGCGCAACGCGTTGGAGGCGGGCTCGTGGAAGACCAACTCCGCCTTCATAATCTTCAACCACGAGGAGAGCTACCGCCGCTGCATCGGCGACTACAGCTCCTACAACAGGTGAGCTGAGGCCGCTGCTGTGGTTGTTAGAAACCAAGACTTCAGGGCTACGCGAAAACGTACACAAGCAAGCCATATACGCCATGTATGGAGTGTGTATACACGTGTATGGCTACTCTTTTACCTTTTTGTGCAACCGTATGGCACTGGGGCAGCGTCGGGGTAAGACTACTGTAGGTTTAGGGCATGCAACCACACCGCTTGGCACACTGTGGGCACTGTGCCTGCTTGCATGTTTGCTGCACACACCGCCACTGGGGGCAACGACAATAGGAACCGGCTGCACCTGCCCACGCAGCCCCCTCCTCACCCTCCTGTGCTCCACGCCCCCGCCCCCGCCCCCGCCACCGCCACCGCCTCGCCACCCCCGCAGCCACGCGCGGCGCCAGGCTCAGCCCACTCCCCTCCGCTTTCTGGAGCGCTACCCCCTCAAGGTGACGGCCGCCCCCGGGCCCGGCAACATAATCTGGGAGAACATGGAGGTGTCGTCTCGAAAGCGCGCGTGGCACATGGCCTTCACAGGCCTGTTGACCGGCATTCTGCTGACGCTGACGTTCCTGATGATTGCGTGGGCCAGCCGCACCAAGGACGCGTACACCGCCAATCTGTCGGACGAGACCTTGTGCACGATTGGCATCCCCTTGAGCAACGGGCTGGGGGACATGACGGGGGTGCAGCACGTCTACACCACCCTGGACACTGACGAAATGGCGGCCTACGGCTTTGGGTGAGTGGCCGTGTGCCGGCGGCGATGGGGGACAGATGCCTTTTGCTCGGTCCCCCCAGGTTCAACACCAGATGCAAGAGTTGAAGTTTATGCATTAGTTGAAATCACAGTCTGTGAAGCACGTCTACACCACCCTGGCCACGGACGAAATGGCGGCCTACGGCTTTGGGTGAGTAGTGCGTGGGCGGGCGGCGATGGGGGGCAGATGCCTTTCCCCGGCCCCGCCTTAGTTCAACACCAGATGCACTTGTTGAAGTTTGTGTATTAGTGTAAGATCAGTTGAGTTGAACACCAGATGCAGCAGTTGAAATGGCAGTCTGTGAAGCATGTCTGTACCAGGCGTAGTGGACACAAACGAAATGGCGTCCTACGGGTTTGGGCGAGTGGCAGTGTGCTGGTGAGGGGTGGGGGATGGCTTTGAAGCCCGCTCCCCCCGAATTTCAACACCAAATGCAACAGTTGCAGCTCCAGTTTGCTGGGCAATAAGGCAGTGCATATTGGGGGGGAGTGTTCACGTGCAGCAAATAGATACTGGTACTAGTTGGTAAGGTACAGCTGTGCCGGCTGCAGATGCGCAGTGTGGCGCAGGCGGGTGTAAGATACGGGTGGTAGCGTTGTGACACCAACCTGGTGGTTGCTTCTTGCAGCCTCTGTGCCACCTCAACTTCAACTCAGCAACCTCTCAATAACTTCACTCTCATGCCAAACCCGCGACTCTCCCGCCCCTCTCCCCCGCACCAGCTCCTGCCCCGCAGGCTCCACCTACATCAGCCTCACTGAAGCCCCCGCAGCGCCCTCGGACACAGACGCCTGCACCTACCCCTGCATGGACTCCAGCAACCCCCAGTTCCACCACGACCGGGCGTGCGGCAACAGCACATATACGTACAGCCAGTCGGATGTGGCCTCGTGCTACTGCCAGCAGGAGGTTCGGTCGCTGGCGCGCGATTTTGGGCCCGTCAAGGGCGCATACCTGGCCATTACGGAGCTGACCAGCCTGTGCAAGGACATGACCACGTGCGTTTGCGGTGGGGGGGGGCGCACTACTTACTACTTAGTCGTACTATGTGTGTACCTTACAAGTACTTCGAACTAGTATGTATTTTGCCGTATCATGTGTACCTGTAGGTACTGTGAGCACATACACACTGTTCATACATTCATGTACTTCTGAAGTACTACGTAGTATACATATACAGTTTGATGTCATATGTGTACATACATGCACTATATCAGTGTGTCCAAGGACATGACCCAGTGTGCGCGTGTGGTGGGGGGCGCACGTCCCTGGATAATGATATCTATAGTATAATAGAATACTGCTTCAGAAGTACATATCGAAGTACATAGTACAGTAATATATTTACAAGTACATGTACTTCTGAAGTATGTGGACATGTTTTGTCGTCAGATGCACTGCGGGTATGTATATTGGCAGCTCGGTATCTTTTGATGTGGTGCAGCACAAGTCTGTGGACATGACCAGGTGTGTGTGAGGTGGTGGGCGTTTCATGCCCGCAAATACAATACTAACATATATGTACACTTCTGCAGGTGTTGTATACTACACGTTGTGTTCCTTGAGCCTACATTTGGCATGACACTTTATGTGTGCATGTGATGTGCATGTGAAAACTCAATCTAGGAGCGATAAACTCTAGGTCTCCCCACCGGTAGGGGTCGCCAGTGTACAAGCTTCATAGCCACATGAGTAATCGCCCGCTGTCTCCCCAACCACGCCACTCTCTGCCCACTCGGCACCCACCCTCACGTGTGCCTGCCGCTGCCCCTGCCGCCGCTGCCCCCACAGCGAGTTTCTGAAGGGCCAGTCGCTTCTCATCATGGCGTCCGTGGCCATCGTGGTGGTCAACATTCTGCTCAAGATCATGCTGCATGCGGTGGTTCCCTTTGAGCTGCACAAGAGCGTCACGGCGGAGGCGCGCTCCATCGCTCAGAAGATCACCCTCGCGCTGTTTGTCAACACGCTGCTGGTGACGCTGCTGGTGAACGCGTACATACCAAGCGACAACCGCCTGTGGGGGAACCGCGAGGGCGCGAGGGACTTTGACTACAAGGTGCGGTGCGCGCTGCTGCTGAGCACTGCCGCTGCTGAGAGCAGTAGTACTACTAGTAGTAAGAGCTATTTGCACTTGTGGGCGTGGTGGGGCCCAAGACATGCATACCAGCGTGCACGAAGCAAGAGTACATGCCCGGCAGCATATACATTCAAATATGCTACCAGTAGTACATTGGATTCACGGTGGTAGTACTGTATCACTGGTATGCTTGACAGTGCTGCTCACGTGGCAGGTGTGTGTTGTACTCGGCAGCCGCTGCAGCGTCATTCCTTCGCTAAGTGCTAAGGCACAACCCTGCCTTGGTGCTCCTCCCCAAGCCACACCACTGTCACTACCACATCCCACCACCCCCACCCCACACCCCTTGCAACAGCTGCACACGCGCCGGCGCTCGCTACCTCTCACCCCCTTCCATCTTGCTACCTCCATGAAACTGTCTGCAACTGCCGCCGCCACCGCAGTGGTATGCAACCGCCGGCGCAGCCATGAGTCTGACCATGGCCATCAACATCTTCTCTGCGCACGGCGACCTGCTGCTTGCCTACCTGGTGGTGGACCCCCTGCGCCGCAAGTACACAAACTTCAACACCCAGCTGCAGATGAACAAGACCTGGCGTGGCCCCCAGTTCAACATTGCCACGCGCATCCCCTTCGCGCTGGCGCTGCTGGGGGTGTGCATGGTGCTCACGCCTGCGCTCCCTATCCTGTACCCCATAGCCTTTGTCGGCGTCACTCTCACCGCCATCCTGGACAGGTGGGCTGCCCTGCAATGTTGAAGTTGTAGTGAAATGTTGAAGTTGAAGTTGAAGTTGGGTGTATGTGGTGCTCACGCCTGCGCTCCCCATCCTGTACCCCGTAGCCTTGTCGGCGTCACTCTCACCACCATACTGGACAGGTGGGCTGCCCCGCAGTGTTGAAGTTGCACAGTAGCAATGTTGAAGTTGAATTTAAAGTTGAAGTTTTAGAAGTGCTGAAGTTCTAGCCATGTTAGAAATGTTAACAAAGTTGAAGTTGAAGCCCCCCCCCCCCCCCCTTCCCCCTTGATTGGCTGCTGCGCGGGTGTACTGTCCGACACACACAGGGCCCCTGGACCGGTGGGGATGTTGCATGATTTTGAAGTACAGCAACGTTGAAGTTGAACTTGTGGCGACTGCAGTGCACCATTGGCGCTCCCCAGCTGTGGCATGCCTGCCACACACATGTTAAAGTTTCAGCAGTGTTGAAGTTTAGCACTATGCTGAAGTTTTAGCAATGTTGAATTTGTAGCAATGTTGAAGTTGAAGTTGTGGTGACTGCGCACTGCTGAGCGAAGTCGGCAGGAGAGTTGCCGCTGCTGTCCCTGCTGCCTTGAGAGGCATGCTACACCTGCTTCCATCACTCCATCGATATCCGCGCTCACCAGCAGTGCCATGCGCTGTGCCCGTGCCTCCAACTACACCGCAGAAGCTGGAATGTGGTGCATGCAAGCATACAGCATCAGCGCAGCATCCACCAATGCATTTCACACAGCAGCCTCTGCGCACCCTGCCCCCCCCCGCCCCCCCCCCCCAGGTACATGCTTCTGACGTACTACACCAAGCCACCGCAGTACGATGCGGAGCTGGCGCGCTGGGCCAACAGCTTCATGCCCCTGATCCTCTTCCTCCACTGCGCGTTTGCGGTTTGGATCTACGGCAGCCCGCACATCTTTGACAGGTGGGTGCGGTGCGCATCAGCGGGCTCGCTTTGACCGTTTCTCTACACACCTCCATAGCTGCGGTGTGTGTGTGTGTGTGCATGGTGGGCAGTGGAGGGCGCCCAGGCGCAAATTCCTCTCAGTCGCCGCCTTTTCTGAGTAAAATAATGCCGATAAGGGTGCCACGCATGCACCAGCCCAGCAGCAGGCGTCAGTAGCTGCTGGGACATACTTTCGTAGCATGTTGCTGTGTAGACATGATGCACGGGCTTCACCCCCCACGGTGGGGCACCAGGACCTTTATGGCTTCTAGACTGAGTATTCACCTTCTTCATTATGTGTGGGCGTGCGCCTGCCCCGCCCCCTCTGGACTGTGTCAGTAATTGTGCCACAAATACGCCAGCCCAGCAGCTGGTGCCTGCAGCTGCGCCGTGTGTTTGCGGCGTTCACCTGTTGCACGGGCTCCACCCCTACCAGTGAGGGCACTCACAGATTTATGGCCTATAACCGAGTTTTCACATATGCTGGCCTACCCCTGTCCCTCCGGTCCGTTACAACGTAACCGAACCATGCATGTCCCACCGCGCCACACGCGCCCCCTCCCCCGCAGCGCCTACATTGTTGAGTACATGTTCAACTCTGAGGAAGAGCTCTCCACGTACCTCGCGGAGCTTCGCACGAGAGACCCCACCAGTGGCATCGAGCGCGTGCTGCGCAGCAACAGCTTCCCCTTCTTCCTCATCTGTGTGGCCCTGGCGGGGCTGGCGCTGGGCAACAAGACGGTTGGCAGCGCCGTGCGGCTGCTGTACAAGGCGTTCACGTGCCGCTGCCTGCGCGGGGTGTCGCGCTTTGTGGACAAGAACTTCAACCCGCCCTACACCAGCCAGTACATGTGGGTTGCCAAAAATGTTGGCACCTGGTGGTGGAACGATTCATTCTGCTGCCGTTTGCTTTTTCCATGTATTCAGACAAACTACAGCAGTATGTAGTCGCGCTTTGTGGACAAGAGCTTCAACCCGCCCTACACCAGCCCGTACATGTGGGTTGCCAAAAATGTTGGCACCTGGTGGTGGAACGATTAATTATGCTGCCGTTTGCTTTTTCCATGTATTCAGACAAACTACAGCAGTATGTAGTCGCGCTTTGTGGACAAGAACTTCAACCCGCCCTACACCAGCCCGTACATGTGGGTTGGTCGATGTTACCTGGTGGTGAACCAAAAATGTTGCTGCGGTGTTTGTTACTGCAAGTATATGCACTTCGAAGTACTTCAGAAGTACTACAGTAGTACTTGGACATACTACTAGTAGTACTACAGTAGTACCTAGTCGCGCTTTGTGGACAAGAACTTCAACCCGCCCTACACCAGCCAGTACATGCGGGTTTGGTCAACACTACAGCAGTGTAGTCTGGTGGTGAACCAATGGCATGTTGCTGCGGTATGTACTTTCCATGTACTTCAGTGATTAGAATAGATTATTGCACTACTACAGAAGTGTCTTGTGTGGACAAGAACTTCAACCCGCCCTACACCAGCACATACATGTGGTTGGCCAATGTTACCTGGCGATGAGGCACCAAGTTTATGCTGCATTATTTCCCCCCCATATATTCAGACATACTACAGTGTAGTGCCATCTAAACAGACCATGTGGCTGGCGTGCAAACATGATCTCATGCGGTGCTAAGGTTGCAGAACCCCGCAATTTGTCACACACTGTTGGCCCCTTCAGAAAGGCGAGAGCACCAAATACGATCCATATTTCTGACGTATCGACATGCCACATGCGCTCAACAATAGTACACAATGTCCCCTGGGAGGGGAGGCGTGCGCACATGCCGCTCATGCTATTTTCATGCTAACAACATGCAAACAATAGTGTGTGCATGGGTAGTGTGGTGGTTGCGCTGCAAGCACCTGTCGCTGCAGCTCCACCTAACTCACAGTGTTTTCTCCTTTGTACCGGTACCGTTTTTCGGAGTTTTCATGAACACGGGCGCTCTTAGAAACGACCACCACCTCATAATCCCATTTATATACTTGAAGTATATATATATATACGGTATGATAAAGAGCATGTCATTACACCAATGCTCCTTGTGCAGTATAATAAAGAGCATGGTACACCAATGCTCATTGTGCATTGTGACCCAGCTGTTACAAATTAGGAAAATAGCTTAGTCGGCTTTGTGCTTTGTACTTGGAAGTACCCAAAAGCCTCCTGCCAGCAGGTGTGCATCAACTCTACCACTTACTAGCAGTAACACCTTGGCATCTCTCATTCACAACAACACATTGATTGCTCAAGAAACCGAACCCTCCTCAACAACTGCCCCCCCCCCACACACACAACCCAAACACGGTGTGTCTTTTTGCTCTGCCAGGCGCTACTTCCGTCCCGGCAGCTTGTACACCTCCGTACACCTCAAAATCTCCTTCCAGCAGGTTTATGTTAACATTACACAATAGCACACCAACATCTGTTATTACAACAAGACATGTCTGGTGCAAATAACCGCATCCTCCTAAACAACTGCCCCCCCCACACACAATCCACACACGCTTTGTGCATCTTTTTGCTCTGCCAGGCGCTACTTCCTCCCCGGCAGCCGCCTGCCTGCGTTCATTGCCAAGGGCAACACAAGCGACCTTGAGGGCTGGAGCATACGCCGAGAGGACGATGGCTGCTTCGTGCTCGCCAAGCGACACGTGAGGGGGGACCGCCAGGGCAAGGTGCGCGTCTCACCCGCCAACCGCCCCCTGCTTCTTGTTTTGTGAAATGGGTTGGTGCAGATTATAGCGCGGGTCTAAGAACAATTTGCTGGACACACTAACTGGTGTTGGACTCGCCTGTCTCGCTCTGAAGTAATTTCTATAAAAAATTAAGGTGCGCAGCTCACCTGAACGGTAGTGATTTGGCTGATTCTCGTTGTGTGACAGTGTGTCTGGTGCACACCGTGCCCATGTCCGGTGATGCACAAGACAGTTCACCTGACTCATGCAACAAGTGCCAGAATACATTGCTGCACATCTGCGCAAGTCGATACACGTCAACAAGATACCTGCAAGGTGCTACACGGCTGTGCCGTGATGTGTCCGGAAGCATATCAGTTCTAGTACCTCTACTAATTTGTCTATTGGAGGACATGGTGTTAGCACCTCACCTGGGATGCCACTGTGTGCACCGACATCATTGTGATACGTCTTCGCAGAATGCAGTACCGGTAGTGATGGGTCACAGCGTATAAGCTTTTCATTATACGCCGTACTTCTTGTATAACGTATGTAAATACGGCGTACAACATATGTGGATGAACGTATTTACACAGGGGATACGCTATATATCGCGTTTGTGGGCGTAGAATTCCGAACAAACACGCCGTATTTTGTAGAACGTATAAAATACGTTATACGCCGTGACCCATCACTAAGTACCGGTAATTGTAATTTCTTGACGTTTAATGGTGTCGGTTGCTGACTGTTTGCTTGTGCTGTGGTGTCTCTGGTGCTGTACAGGACATGATGACCTGGGAGGTGGTCAAAGACTCTGGCATACACTCATACCACATGGAGGACAACCCAGAGTATGCCTATATCATCTACACACGGTGAGTGGACCTTTCCACGCTTTTGAAGTTTCTGTATGTGTACGTCAAAGTATGTACTTTGAGAAGTATACCATGCACTTCGTGAAGTTTCAACTACCATGTGTATGTACTACTACGTATGAGCTCAGCAGACTTGAAGACAGAGGTCACCTGCAGCACAATCCCGTGTACACCTACATGTGCGTTCACACGGTGACTGAGTGTAGTTCTTCACACCTGTCGTTTTGGAAGTACTACTTGAAGTACTTTGTACCCACTAGTCACACAGCCATGAGGACATGTGTGTGCCGCCTCTGCCATGGAACCTGGGGACAAGGGGCCGCCTGCGCCGCCAGCGCAGTGGCGGTTGCCAGTGGGCTGGCCCCCGTGGGGGCACAGCAACTGCTTGCGTCCATACGCGTCCAGGCCTGGCGCCTTCACTTGAAGTCCGCACTCCCAGCAACAGACACAGCCCTGCCGTTGCCACAATGCCACAATGTCATCCATCGCTCCCAGCACCGCCACCTGCACCCACCTGAGTCATGTTGCCGCGCCATAGCTGATTTTGGGGGCAAAGGTGCATGCGCTACAAACAACATCACAACTGCTCCCTGCACCACCAACCGCACACGGTACTGATCAGGTCCCACCCGCTGCCGTTGCCGCTGCCCCCCCCACCGCGTGCGCAGCAACAAGATTGTGCAGGAGCTGGGCATCAGCACGCCCAAGTGCCCCGGCGGCAAGCTGTGGAACCCGCGAGGCTACCACCGCTTCCTCACCCAGCAGCAGGCCCTGGGCAACACCAACAAGGGCGGCACCGGCACGGACAGCGGCGGCTATCACACCCCTCCCATGACCGACCTCGGCTCTCCTGCCTCGCACAGGTAGGGTTGCACAAAAACGTGTACTGCGTGTACGGCGATTGTTTCTTGTCAGAGCATGTGCAATAACTTGCCACATGTGCTGGGCCAGCCACCATGCAAGAGCACCAGACATTAACCGCATGCGCCTGCGCCAAGCTGTTCCTATCACTACTTTTGAAAAACCTTTAGCATTTACTTAGTTCTTCAAGAAGTATATGTTCCGTAGACGGTGTACATGGCTTGCTCATGTACGTTTTCGCGCAACCCTACGCACAGGCTGTGGCGCGGGGTGCCGACCACCGATGGGGATGTGGAGGGGGGGGGCAGCGGGTCGTGGGTGCGGCGGGCGGGCGGCTGCGAGAGCGCGAGCGAGTTTGAGTGCGAGGACAACTGGGAGGGCAGCAGCGGGGGCGGCGGCGGCAGCTGCGGCGAGGACTGCTCGTGCAGCAGCTACAGCTACAGCGACGACGAGAACGTTCTGCACGGAACGCGCCACGTTTAGATGCCTCTTCAACTTCAAGTTGAAGTGCGGCTGCTGTGTGGCTCTTTGCGGGATGGGGCGGGGGGGGGGGGGGGCGTGCGCTGCCAACGCAGCTTGCGCACACTGAGGTGGCAGGGGCTGCCCCTGTCAGCACCGCACGCGAGCGTGTGCTGCCCCAGTGCGGTGCCACACACACCCCAAGTGAGGCAGCCCGCAGCATGCTACTGGGTGCGTGCTGCCAAAAGCCAGCGGCAGTAGTGCACGCCTGCGCAGTGCTCCCACACACCCCCCCCTCCTGTTGTCTGTGTTGTTGTTGTGCACGGCGGCGCGTGGCTGTTTCTTGCACGCGTCCGCTGCCACACAGTCATACCAGCTGGTGCAGCACGTGGTGCGGTGCCCGGTCGGGGTGCAACAGAGTCCTCCACAGGCTGCTGGCGTGTGTGCGCGCAGCCTGCCGAGCTGCGGCGGCGCCGGCACACACGGCACTAGGCGTGGCTGCTATCTGTCGGGCGAGCCTCTATGTAAGGCGTTTTTTTTTCACATCATACGTGTCTGTTTTGTTTGCGACGTGACGTGGAGTGGGTGTGTATCAGCACAGCACCAGCAACCAAATGCATGGTTTGAATGAAGGCTTGAGGTTGGGTGTTGCTGCTGGGCGCTTGCCTGCGTGCTGCGTGTCCCTTCCCCCCCTCTGCAGTGCATTGGCGGCAACTGATGGCAGGGTGTTGGTCATGACGGAACGTGGCAAAAGCCAGCGCGATGCTGAGAAGGGAGGTCACGTGTTTTTTTAACATCAGACTTCTGCAGCAAGACCGTGGTTTGCTGCGCATGCCTGATTGGCAATGCTCTTCTGGACATGTGAGGGTGCTACTGATGCGGTGGTGCAAACAAGCAAGGACCATCTCTGGCAGCAGCACTTGAGCTGCTGCCACTGTCGCTGATTGCGACGCACAGTGCTCCACTTCGCAGCTCTCAGGGGGGGCGTCGGCCAAAAGCAGAATAAGTGGCCAAAGAGCACCACTGCCTCACAACAGCCAAGCTGGGCTACAGTTGTACGTTCTGCACATAGTTCAAGTATACATAGGCAATGAACAGCAACACAACGATGACGCGGGAATCTTACGTGACCATTATGGGCAGCCTTTCCATTCCACACCAGAGCTGCCACATGCAGACGGCAAGCGGAGCGCTACGTGCAGTGCGCCACCACCATCCCCGCCTGCGCACCCCCCACACACCCCTCCCCTCCCCGCCCCGCCACACCCCCCACCCATGTGTGTGGCCACCACCACCAAGCCACTGCCACACACCCCCAACCACCAGACCCACTGGGCACCGCCCCCCCCGCCGCTGGCGCAAGCGTCACCGACTGTTGCTGCGGCTGCTGCTGCGCGCGCGCCCGTTCTCCCCGCTGCGGCTGCGGCTCCTGCTGTCGCGCCCGCCCCGATGCCTGCCGCCGCGCCACCGCCGCCCCAACCCGCGCTCGCTGCTGGCGCTGCTCCGCCGTCTGTCGCGCGCTGCCGCCTCCGGGGCTGGGCTCACACTGGGGCTGGGGTTGTAGCGCGAGAAAGAGCGGCTGCGGCTGCGGCCGTTGCGCTGCTTTGGCGGGGGGCTGCGGCTGGAACGCCTGCGGGCGTCGTTGTTGGGTTGGACTTCTCTGCTGGGGCTGCGCGAGGGGGGGAGGCGGGCGTGGAAGAAGTCGTCCACGGCGGCTACCGCCTCGGTCTCGTCTGCGTAGTCGACAACCTGTGTGTGCGCGGGGGGTGGACGTCACAGGTAGCAGCTGCGGGTGGTGAGCAGCTGAAAGGGTTACCAATAATACTAGATACCTTAACTATTGAAGGCGGCACTAGTTGCGATTTTGGTACTGTACCTTTTAGCCTGTGGGGTGGTAAATGCACCTGGTCAACACCTACTGGTAGTAAAACCCACCGTATCCCCTAAATATCGATGTGTACTACTAGTATCAGGCTCTGTAGGAGGCTCAGCAACGAGACAAGCTTGTACGCTTCAAAGGGCACCAAGTTGAAGCTGAAGTTTGCACCTTGAGGTGCGTGTCGCCGCAGATCATTGCGCTCAGGCTGAGCCAACCACCACTGGCACTGCAAGGCTAAATTCAGCTTAAGTCGAAACTACAAGTTTAAGTGCACCAAGGTGTAGCTACATTTCACCAAGTTGAAGTTGAAGCTTACACCTTGAGGTGCGTGTCGCCGCGGACCATGGCACGCAGCCTGAGCCAACCACCATTGACACACTATTACAACTTCTACTTAAAGTGCACCAAGTTCAAGTTACATTTCACAATGTTGAAGTTGAAGTTCGCACCTTGAGGTGCGTGTCGCCGCGGATCATGGCACTTAGGCTCCCTGCGTCCGCGCGCCCCGTGTTGTAGAGGCACAGCACTGGCACCTGCTTGCTTGAGAGGTGGCACAGCTCATAGCCCACTCCTAGGGAGGGGCACGTCACCTCTGCCACCGCCAGGTCTGACTCGTTCATCCACGACAGGTCGCGCCGAAAGATGGCCGCGTCCGAGAGGCCCTGCGGGGGGAGAAGTCACTCATCATTTTGCGCACATGAGTTCTTGTTGACTGCACACATAGTATTAGCGCTTATAATTTTATTTATTTGCACCTGTGGACGTGCAAAAGCCCATGGCATGTATGCCAGCACGGCCACTGGGTGCCAAGGCAAATGCATGGCAAAGTATGTGTACAAGCAAAGAAAGGGCTAGCGGGTGCCAGCAGGTCGAGCCCTACCTAGGGCTCGACCTGCCAGGGCAGGTCACCCGTCAGGGTGCCATGCAAGGCCGAGCGCTCCCCCTGCCCACACCAGCACCCGCCCCGCACACCCCCGGCGTCGTCATGTACACAAGCTAGTAGTAGTACTGTAGTAGTTAGGTTGTGACTGCACCACAGCAAGGTTTGAAGGTACGCTGGCTATGTCTGGCATTGCCCTTGGCCTGGCAGCACACACTCTGTGTACATGCGTTACTGTTTATATGGCGTACTATTCTTTCTCCCACTACTAGCGTTGCAGCTCTGCCGTTTCGCTTCGTTGCTGCGCACATGGGTTCCTGTGTCCAACGTGTACACCTCGTTGCCGCAACATTGCGGCTCTGCGTCATGCTTCTTGCCAGCTACTCAGGCCTGCCTGCTTGCGGCACTTCTTATCGTTGACTGTGCAAAGCTGCGACTGATGTCTGTACAGGGACGCGGATGGCCATTGCTTCCGGCTGGCATGCATGACCTGGGGTTGTGCACGCCCACAACTGCACATTCATAAACGAAGTTACAGGTTGCTTGTCGCTGGTTGCTGTGACGGCTCTGAGAACACTGGCGCCTGCACATCTTGCCTGAGTATAGTACTTCTGAAGTACATATAGTGTACACGCACTACCCTTGCAGTTCAGAGCAGCCGCAGCGGTGGCACTTACCAGACTCTCTTGCTTGGCATCATCGTCTCCCACGTGCGCGGTTAGCACCTGCCCAAAATTGTCCTGTTGGCATGGCGGCAGCGGCAGCATGCGCATGATGCGCCAGCGGCATTGACACACCGTCAGCACTGCTGACCACAGTGTTTGGGCTGACAAGAAATGGCCACACATGAGCACCTGCTCCCTGCAAGACGCATATATATATAAGACGGATAAAGTGTACTGTTGTACAACACTGCTAGTATGTATGCATGTCATGCACCTGGTCACATATGTATGTATACACACATGCATGGGCTTCAGCTGCTCGCGTGCCGCTGGCACACACCGGGAACTGGCCACAACTGCACTGAAATCTGCACTTAATTCCGCTGCCCCTCCGCACCCGCGCCAGAACGCACGCTCACCAAGATGTGCACACAGCACACCCTGCAGCGGCAGCCTGAGCAAACGTGCCTCCTCCCGCCTCCGTCCCCCCAACAAAAGCACACATCCGAAACTTGAGGGAAACACCCTTGCTTAGCTCTTCTTTCTCTGCTCTACATAACTTTCAGTGCTCACATCCCAAAAGAAATGTGTTTTACCACAGCAACTCAGTACATTGTATTGGAAGTACAGTGTACTACATGTATGTAACTTCGGACGTCATTATTGTGGTGACATGCTGCAGGTTCCGCGTGCATCTCCCCCGCCCGCCCCCTCGTCTGCATGTGCATGATGGAACGCTTGTACACGCTCCCACTGTTGTGGAACCATTGCTTCGGTACATGCTGTGTTTTGAGCGCAGCAGTCAAGAAACGAATCACGTGTTGAGGTAACATGTTGTTGTACAACCATAAATACTACCATTAGTCCCATAAGTATCTTGTCAAATTTTTTACCATTAGTTCCATAAGTATTTTCCCTATTGGTTTCAGCACGTGCTACTGACAGCAAGCAACATCTGTCACTGGTG
>JAULBY010072539.1:0-31923 GCA_032358315.1 Ophiocytium majus | reverse complement strand
CCTCCCCCGCCCCCCCTTCTCCCCCCCCCCCCCCCCCCTTCCCCCCCCCGCCCACCCATTTACGTGGCCTATAGACCCCCGCCCCGTCCCATGACCGAAGGCCCACATGAGCACCAGGGTAAACCAATCGCCACACGGGTTTGGCCCTGGCATTATTGTGACAGCAAAAACCTGTATGGGGGCTTACCACCAAAACATGCTCAGTTTTTCACATGGGCTGCTGCCATGTGCAAGAAACCTAAAAGGCTGCTAAGCCCAAATACTGCCGTGGCTGGGGCAAAATGCCAGGCTGAGGGGTGATTTGTCCACCTGGTCAACAAGACCAGGCAACCCCCACACCTATACGCGCTGGTCAGTGTCCTTGAGGGCTAGGGATGATTCAGATTACAGTCACCAACAGGGCTTACTTGTGCGATGCCAGCAATTAATAAAACAAAGTTTTAAAAACCCAGCCGTGCGCGCTATGTGCACTGAAATGCCTTCTCACCAGCAAGCCTCTCCCTCTGACGTATGCACCCGCTCCCGCTGCTGCCCGTGCAGGAGGCTTGCCATCGAGGCCTGTGCTCAGCGAATGCAGTGCCAAGTCAAGAGGAGGGGGGGGGGCTGAGGGGAGGTGCCTTGGACGAGCTGGTGCGCATAAACCTTAATGCGCAAGGGAATGCTGCAGTGGCGGGTGCCCCTGATGTATGCTTCTAGAAGTGCTTGTGGAGTACTTGGAGTATGTACAAAGGTGTTACAAAAGCGATGCACCCCGGCTAACCTCTCAGGGACTACTAGTAGTGGTGCGCATGAGGCTGTGGTGCACATGGGAGGGCAGCAGTGGCTGGTGACTCTCAAACAACCAACCAGCAGACTCGCAGGTGACACGACACGGCGGCACAGAGTAGCGTCCGGTCTGCCTAGCCTCTCATGTCCCTAACCTCTATGTCCCGTTGATCCGCCACCGCGTCCGCCGCGTCCTCCTGCTCCCACAGGCTCAGGCTCATGTTGCAATCAAGCTGAAGGGAGCTCTGGGCGGCCCCCAGCCTCGAGTAAATGTCGGCTAGCTCCTTCTGGATCTCCCCTGCTTGGCACAGTCGCTTCATCCTGGCCACCGTGCCGCCATGCTCCTCGCCGTCATGCTGCTGGTAGGCGACTGTCTCGGCGTGGCGGAGGATCTCGATCAGGCACGTTAGGGCGTCCTCGTTGACGCAGGAGCAGGGGCGCCGCTGCAGGGCCTCCAGGGAGGGCTGCAGCCTGCCGATTCTGTGCGCCAAAGCCTTGCACCTGCGCGTGTTGTGCTGCGCGTGTGAGCAGGCCTTGATAGCCTCGTCTGCCGCAGCCAGGGCCGCTTGCAGCAGCTCAGTCACGCCCATGATGAGCGCCCCCAGCACCACCAGCGTGAGTATGAAGCTGTCCAGCCAGAGAGGACTGTGCGCGCAACGTCCCGCCGGCGATGCGTATATGGAAAGAGGCTTCGCTGGTGCCGCCCTGCTGTCTGGCTTTTGCTTCCTGCCCGCCACTGCTGCACGGCGTCTGCTCCTTCTACTGCCCGCTGACTTGCGCCATGTGCATCGACATGTTCCTCGAACCGCCCGGCACAGCGTTACACAGTACTCTTCAGAAAGCTGGCCGCTGCTCACGGCCACATGTTCCCCGCCGCACAGCGCGCTGACCGGCGGAGAGGGAGTTTCTGCCGAAAGTCAAACAAAGTCAAATGGAGGTGCGGACGGGGCGGCTGCGGCAGCAGGCAGGGGCCCGGCTCTCTTCAAGTTGGGTAAAGCATGGGGCGTGGCACGCAAAATGCTGCTTCCAGGTGCTGGCGAAGCCTATGGAGGCAGCACTCGATGCCTCGATGCCACCCGCACGCCGTCACAAGTCTGACAGTTTCGTTTCGTTCCGAAACGGTACCCGCGGGTGGGGGGTCTCTGGAGTCTTGCAGCAACAGCGGTTGCTATTATGCAGTGTGCATGTAGACAAATGCAATTCTTCACGTGCACACACACCCGACAGATCACACGCCATGACACACACACACAGTGGCAGACAGTGCCATCTTGGGGGCAACCACGCCTGGCAGGCCCACCCCTCCCTGCTACGTGCACTCCCGAGTGCACTGCGTGGCGCGCGGCGGGCCCCGGCGGGACGAACATCAGGGGGCAGGATGGCGTACAAGCTCGCAATGTGCCCAGCAGCAGCAGCAGCAGCAGCAGCAGCAGCGTCCATGCTGCTCACACTGCGGGCTGCAAAAGAAGTGAGCAAACACCACCGGTGAGGGGAGCGGCGGGAAATTTGTTTTTGCGCAACTGCAGGGCCTGCAGAAGCCCCAGCTGGGCCTACGGCACTGGCAGCCATGGCGTGCATGTGGGGCGAGGAGGTACAGCTGCCTCCCTTCTCCTCCCTCAGGGCCCTCAGTGCCCCCAGCAAGTGACCCTCGTTCTCTCTCTGGTGGGCAACTTCAAGTGTTTGTTCGTGTGCGCGCAATTTATTGAAGTTTGGGGTCAGTGCAGCCAGCCTTGGCGGGGCAGGCCTGCATTCCCTTTCACCTCAGCACCACTTGCTATCGTGCAGGGTCTGGCGCAGCCTGAGGGGCTGTCGCACACCAGGGCGCCAGGTGCGGTATAGCAAAGGCGGCAGTGCCCCGCAGGCCAGCTCATGATGCATGCGCTGCGGCAGCAGCGTGCTTGAGGGCGTCGTTGTCGCCAGCAGCAGCAGAGCAGCCGGAAGCAAGCAGATGCAGCAGAATGGCCGCAGCAGCAGCTTCTCCGCTAGCCGCAGCTATGTGGCGCCGGCCATGCCAGCACCGCACTTATCTAGCACCGTAGTGGCAGCAGCAGCTGTCATGGCGACGGTCCTGTGCTCCGCAGCCCACATGGCATCATATGTGACCAGTAGTGGAGCAGCAGCAGGAAGCAGCAGCAGTAGCAACGACACCACCACCAGCAGCAGCAGCAGTCGCACTAGCCGCACCAATGCTCTGGGGCAAGCGATGTGATGGCGCGGGCGCATGCCAGCGCCGCACCATCACAGCCGCAGTGGCAGAAGCCGGGCTTCCGTCTGTGCTCGCTCAGGAGTGCACCTGTCTCAGCAGCAGCACTGCTGCAGCAGCTACCAGTACAGTTCTGGCGCATGACGCAGCTGACAGCAGCAGCAGCTAACAGCACTGGCCTGTGTCAGCAACAGCTTACTGACTAACCTACGTAGTAACAGTGCCTAGGGCACCAGGAGGTAGCTGCAGGGAGCATGTGCTGGTAGCACGGAGCTGAGCACAGATTCGCACAGGCAGCACATCAAACTAGTGTACCCACAACAAACTTACAATTGGTGGTACATGCTGCAGCCCTTTGGTGGTTCTGTAGTAACGTGCTGGGCCTTCATTAGCTGCAAAGTGCTGAGAAACGCAATCTTGTGGGCTAACAACAGGGGACAGCATGCAGTTTGACCAGATGCGCACATGGTGTACACAGGGCTTTCAGCGCCCCCACTAGGTTTGAGCGGACTCGGAGTTGTTTACAGATAACGCTACATGCTGTGGTTCTCATGTTGCAGGTTGTTGACCGCTGTGTGTGGTCTATGATGAATGCCGTAGGGGCAACCTTGCACTTCAACATAAATGGCGAGTCAGAGGTGTGTGTTTGTGAAAGGTCATGGCAGGCTCTTTTGTAGGTTGCGCGCAGGCTGCGGTCAGTCCCTCACGATATTGTGCCGCGCCAGTGCAGACAGCCCTAGCCATAGTCAAGGTGCTGCTGGCTGACTGAGACCATCCCTAACACCACCATCAAGGGCATCTCCCACAACCAGCATCACAGCAGGCACCACAGGTGCTGTACACCTATCAGGTGACAGCTTGTGTATACACTGTAGGTAGCCTTGAGAGCAGCACTTAGAGAAGTACTCATCCTGTGAAAAACGTAACATTCTGTACCGGAGTTGTGAGCTTGGATCTGCCTACTACTTCAAGAAGTAGTACGGCAGCGAGGTAGGGTGAAGGACCTAGCTACGTCAGCATTAGCTTTTCTCCAGGTGGATCAATCGCCGGGGCCCCATGGACTTGGCCTGGCATCCTTCCCCAGCCAGGGCAGATCTGGGCTCAGCAATGTTTGGCGTTTCTCAACTCTGCTACTGTAGTGTCATCTGAATCACGTTGAGTGCACCAACATCTTGTGTCAGGACAGCATGTTTAGTCGTGCTTGTCCAAGTCATGCGCATGACATGTGGCTATCCGCGCCATAAGCGAAGTTAGATTACAGTACACCAACAGCGGGACCAACCTCCGCCCGAAGGGCTGCTTGCTGGCCTCCATTTCCATGAAATTGATCGAAGGTTACTCGCCCCATGTCGCATACCTCATGCACGTAACGCACTGACGCTCGCCGTCCAGGTAGGATTTCTTGTAACAGCCACTTGTAGGGTTGCGCAAAAACGTGTATCAGCAAGCCATTTATGCACCGTATACGGAACGTCTAATACAGCGTATATAAGCCATGGTCCATGTTATGAAAATAATAGTGGTAGAACAGGTTGCTGCAGGCATATGTGGGCAATGTGTGGTGCTGTGGCTGTGTGTGCACATACTTTGACAAGAAAAAAAGCCTGTGTACGTTTTCGCGCAAGCTTACTTCTAGGGTGCGCGAGCACGTGTATGAGCAAGCCATATATGCCGTAAAACGTTAACATAGCTTACTTCTTGACGTATACGGCTAATGTTTTTTTGAAAAAAATAGTGATAGGAACAGTCTGTGTCACAAGCCCTGTCCGCCCTGTATCCCCCCCCCCCCTGCCAGCCCTCCCCTCCCAGCCTGAGGGTGATTGGGGTGATTGGGTTGGGGCGATACTGCGGGCGACGATTTTGAAGGCGACGTTCTGCCCCTAGCCCTGAGTCAGTCTGGCATTCATATCTGCTGCTGCTGCTGAGGGGTCATGCAGTCGCCTGTGCGCACTTGCACACCAGCCCACCGTGGCAATTTACTTCATATGGACACGTGCAGGTACTGTATGTGCATACCATACATCATGATACATGTACTCCTGTCAGAGTTTGCTTAAGGCGCGGAAAGCCATGCGCACATGCACGTGCCTGGAAAATGCAAGATGATAAACATACTGTTTCCTGTTGCTGGCTAGCAAGATGGCTATGCTCCGCATTTTACACCCAGTGGTAATGTTAGCATGTTACCGCAGCACTACTCCGGTGGAGTACAGCCCCGAGTCCCAGGGGACCTGCTCCCATCCCCACCCAGCTCCCAGGGGACCTGCTCCCATCGCGACCTGCTCCCATCCATGTGTGCACACACTGCCATCTTGTTCGCTAGCAACAGCATGTTTGATCATCCTTGTCCCATCACACGCGCACGCCACATGTGTTGTCATCACATTCACGCCATGTGCACAGAGCTGCCGCGCCCTAAGCAGAGTTCAATAAAAAGTCCACACACTATGGTATGTACTACTAGTCTGTACTTGAAGTGGTACTTGATCCAGGCGGCCAGTGTCCGGATGCAAGTCAGTGGCACGTGGATATTGCAGCCTGCGCACTGGCCAGTGGGCCAAGCCGGCTGTTCGCCGGTGCTTGCTGCGGTACATAAAGCAATGGCGCAGGCCCACAGACAGACACTTAAAAGCGTACCGTTTCGCACTTCAGAGTATTAGGATATTGGCCGTGACGGGTGACGCGGCATCGCAGCACTGCTCAGCATCAGGCAGAGACATGAGTACGAGCAGTCCACCGGTAAGGTTTTCATTTCTCCTGTGCCTGTAAACTTGTACGTGCTCTGTGGAGGCAGCTACCACCACTACATTTGATTAAGAATCGAGCGACGGTGTGCGACAGCGTAGACCGGGACATGGACAGTTGTGCCCTTACCCCTCAACCCCGCAGTACTTAGAAGTCAGGTATGTGGCTGTGCTGGCACGCGCAGCATGCGTCCTTGCTCTGTCACAAGGCAGCTGACGCAGGGAACCCACGTTATTTGCTGAGGAGCACATCCCTCACTGATTACAGCTGTCTATAACGCACGCAAGCTGGTTCGGTCAATGCTTCGTGTACCACTGGGCAACACATTACGGCGTTGCATGTGCCGCATCATGGTGCACTACTCCGCGACCGCCAGTTGTCCCGTGGTACCTTAAACTTAAAGCCCCTATTGCCGCCAGGGGGCTGGCATGACGCCACGCGGCATCAGCATTTCCGCCACTCAAAGCAGCAGCCGCAGCGCACCCTGTCGCTGGCAGATGGCACAGTGCCCGCCCAAGGTGGCACTGCCGTCCCGGCCCTGGCACTGGGGAGCAGCGTCTGCCTATAGAGCGAGCCAGGTGCCACTGCGGTCCAGCACTGACGCCGCCGTTTTTGCTGGCACTCCCCTTGTCAGTCGCCGCAGCCGCTAACCCCGGCTGCGAACTTGAGGATGGTGCCGTTCGGGGGGGCATGGGGGGACGGGGGGTCATGCACCTGGGGATGCGTGCGACGGGCGCGGGCACGCCTGCGGCCACGGCGCCTGCAGGCTGCTGAAGGCGAGAGCGGATGCCGGCAGCGGGTGCAGCTGGGGCTCTGCCGCGGCAAAAGCGGGGTGCTGTGCATGAGCGGCATCGGCGGTGGCGTGGGTGGCGGCAACAGGAGCGGCGCTGAAACTGCCGTGTGTGCTGCGACGGCGCCCCTCGTGCAGCTGCTCGTGCAGCTCCTGGACCTTGTGCGGCAGCTGTGAGGCCAGTGAGGTTGAAGTTAAATTTGAAGGTGAAGTTGGTGGGGCGCTGGTGGCGGTGCCTCTCAGCAGGTTGGCCACGGCCTGGTTGGGAGGGAGCGCAAGCACCAAGGCACTGAGGCCTCACTTTCAACAGGTTTTCGTCGTTTGAGCGCCAGTGTTCTGTCTGGAGCCGCTGCGAGGGCGTCACAGCTCAGACGACAGGCCACACTGCACCTGTCCCCCCAATTTCAGCTTTTTCCGGGTGGGCGCCGAAGAAACCTGCCTCAGAAGTGCCTAATTCAAAGCACGCTTATTGGACCAGGCACGTCACTTCATGCCTTTTGGTGTGACAGCTTGCACAAGTACATGGCATGCAAAGATACTTCACATCTTCAAGACTACAATCAGAGGCCCAGTGCACATGCGTCGACGCATGTACCCTACCTCAATGAACACGCCGGCTCCGCCTGTGTCAGCTGCTGAGCTTACTGCACTGCTGGCCCGCAGGCGCAGCGTTCACAGCTCACAACACGGAATGTACGGAAGTCACGTGGTTAACGTTGTTTCTCTTATAAAGATGCGTGTCGTACCAACCCTGGCTCACCTTGAGCAGGTCCTCCTTGTGCTCCCCACCCCTTCAAATTAGGGTTTGTGCACAATGCGGTATGTAAGCAATTCATGTGCACAACCTTGTGTACAAATGCATGGTCCTACCAACCCAGGCTCACCTTGAGCAGGTCGTCCTTGCTGCACGGCTTGAGCACCAGGGTGCATGGCTGGAGGCGCTGCACCAGGTCCCTCATCTCTGTCGCAACCTCGCCCGTCAGAAACACAATGGGCACGGACGGGCTGTGGGCGCGGACGTGTGCGGCCGCCTCCTTGCCCCCCATCTGCTCAGCAGCAGTGCGCACGGCAGTAGGGTGGCGACAGCAGGGGAAATGAGCGACGTGAAGCCATGCTTGCCGCATATACATGCGCGTGTGCTTCGATGCACTTCTGAAGTACATGTCCAAGTATACCATATGGTATACTTCAGCAAGTACAGTGCTACTTGCAAGTATATGCGCGGCTGTGCTACACCAGTGTTCTTGTGTTGCAAGCCCTCACAAGAGGAGGCCGCTGCTACCCGTGCGCGCATGGGCATATGGCCTATGCTCAGCAGCAGCACATGCAGGAGCAGGGCTCACTCTGTAGCACGTGGCGCAGGCAACAGCAGTGGCGTGCGGAGCGCCCACAGGCTGCCAACACGGGTCATCTGACCATGGTGTGCATTGCATTCACAGGGGGCACCCTATCAGCGACAGCAGACAGCGACTGTGCACAGAGTGATGCACGCACGGACGTGAAATTAACGCGGGAAGTGGCACAGCGCTGCCAGACAAACCTTGGGCATGTGCACGTCCAGTATGACTGCCGAATACGGTTCCCCCTGCAGGTGGCACTGGACAACCACGGCTCGACATGGCAGGCAGGCATGGCAGGTCGCAAAATGCATGCGGTCAGTACACTTGGACTCATGCCAGCTCACGTTGGTGCGTGTTCGGCTGTGTGAGGGGGGGCACTCAACGTAACTGAGAGACATGCGTCTTAACACGGCAGAAGCGCTGGCTGGTTTCTGCACACGCGACATCGTGGTGCCCGGTGTGCAAGCAGCAGGCACGGGCATGTGCCTGGCACCTCTTCCTGCCATGGCAGCCACTGGCAGGCACGCACGGCGACAGCCCACAAGGCATCGCACTTGCCCTCACTGCTGGCATGCCACCAGGAAGCATCCCTGGTTGTGCGGTGTCGTATGAAAGCTACTGACAGAGACACAGCGTGTCGCCTTCACCAAAACGGGGCAGGGGAACATGATGTCGGGGATGCGCAAGCGGCAGGCAAAGACATGCGCGTGCTCGCTGCAGGCTCACCTCGTCAAAAGCCTCCACAGCTGCCGCGCCGTCAGTGACCAGCTTGAGGCAGGCGCACTCCTTCTCCAGCATGTGTCGCAGCAGCTGTGTGTCGCCGTGAGTCCCATGGGAGGCAGGAAGGGTTGGAGAGTGTGCAGCACGTGAGCTGTGCATTCGAACAAGGTGACTTGTGGGGACGCACATGGATTTGTGGCACGTGCTGGGTGAGCGTGCACTGCTGTAAGTGGTGCACGTGGTGCACTGTCCTAGTGGCCTAGTTGCAGGGATGCAGCCCCCAAAGTAAGTGGAAGTGTTCCACTACCTGGTACTTGAGTAACAGTACGACACATGTCAAAAATACTTCACATATGCATACTTACAGTTTACAAACAAAAAAGTTGACTATGGCATACTCATAAATAGTTTCTTACGCTGTGGGTGGCCTGTGTGAGGGCACATGGTAGGCACACCACACCTGCGGCACAGATCGCTCTGCCCTTTGGCAGCGGCAAAGCTGCAGAGCGGGTGCCCAACTACGTCAGTATTCGTAGGCCGTACATGGGCTACCGACATGTGAGCCCAGCACTGCCAGTGCAAGTCGAGCACACATATCACTTGGACCCTGTTTCCTCCAGGAGCAGCTACCAGTGGACACTTGCATGAGCATTAGTGGCCCCCACAGACGGCGCACTCTCACTACGGTATAAAGCTGGTGGTGTGCTCTTTCGAAGCATCCTTAGCCCACTTCAGGGGCCTGAACAGTTCATATAGGGCGGGAGGCAGCTGGTTTGTGTGGGTGGATGCATAATTCCACTGGCATCACCGGCGTGGCACTTTGCCTCAGCCACAGAAGTATGTGGGCTGAGCAAGGCTGTAAGTTTCACTCGCTCACACTGGTGGTCACAGTCCTAGTCATGGAGCAAGCCTTGCGGGGTTGCAGTGTCGCCAAATACGCAGTGTACATTTAGGCACACCAATGCAGGACGACGCCTAATTCAAGAAGCACAAACTAAAGGGCCCGCAGCCGCAGGGTCTGTGAAGAAACAGAAGCCTGTTAGTCTCGTTTCATTAGCTTTGAGGTTAATCCTGTTGTCTGTCGCAGCCAACAGCCCCTGTTGGAGTTGAAGTTAATGTTGCACATCAACCTGATCTAAGAGGCACACACAAAAGGGAGCCTGTTCAACGCCTCTCAGGTTCCGTGTACTTGCCTTGAGGTTGATCTTGTTGTTCCCTTGGGCAGCAGCCCCTGTTGAAGTTGAAGTTGAAGTGGCACAGCACCTCAATCTAAGAAGCACACACAGAGGGGCAACATGTCTCAGGTAGTGTGTACTTGCCTTGAGGTTGATCTTGTTGTCCTCCGCAGCCAGCAGTCGGCACTGTGCAACGGCAGCAACACCGTCGTCCCTGTTGCCTCTGGCACCACTGTGACCCTGGCCAGCATCACCCTCGCCAACCACCACTGCACCAGCCGGTGCTCCTGCAGTGGGGTCAGCCGGCTGCGGTGGCAGCGCCAGGTCCTGGGGGCTTAGCGGCTGTCTGAAGAGCATGACGGTGCCGTGGGGCGCGTTGTCGTGGAAAGACATGGTGCCCCCCAGGCTGTCGGCCAAGCTCCTGATAGGCAGTGAGGCAAGGCAGGGCAAGCGGTACGCGCAAGAGGCAACGGAAGGTCGAAACGGTGAGATGTAGCGCTGGACGAAGACGTACCGTAGATACTGGAGTATAGTACAACACCCCCTGGTACAAGCCACCCCCTGTTATAAGACCCCCCCTAGTAGGAGTATAAGGAACCCCCCTAATTCAGAACCCCCCCCCCCTTGTATCTACAAGACCCCCCCCTCCCTGGTATACCCCTCCCCGCCCCCAATAAGACCTCGCCGGTTGTCGGCCAAGCTCCTGGAGGCGGACGGGCATACCGTGGGAGCGGCAATGCATGATCATAGGCAATGACAGGTATACCTATAGGGTTGCGAGACCACATATACATGCAAGGACGCATGTGGGCCGCATATACGGCAAATGTGGCTCGTCTGCGTTTGCGGGTACTCTCAGCATGAACGAAAATGTGCGAAAATATGAGCGTGGCAGGGTTTACGTGCGGCAGCGCACAGTCGAGGTGGTGAGAGGTAGGGCGGGCCATCACACAGAGGTAGCGCCATCAAACAAACATTTGAAAAAAAACATGTACGCCGCATACATGGATATGGCCTGTTCATGTGTGGGTACAGGCTACCAGCATACTTCAAAGTACAGTGCTCTCACAATACAGTGCGTGTTGGATAGTGCGGTTCGCGGTATATATATATTGCTGTGTCCATGCAGCTGACACGTACCCCGTGATTGTATGCAGTTGTACAATAAGCCTACATGCGATATACTACAGTAGTAGCGTGGATCTCGATGCAGTGCGGGGGCCGGCGCTGAGACACCACCCCGCACTATATACTTCTGAAGCAGCGAGTGCACTGCGTACGTAGGGTGCAGTAAAATTGAGCCGCTTTACTAGCTGTGCATGTGCCAAGAACTGTGCGATACATTGTTTTTCCGCTGTTTTGAGGGGTCAAAACTGTTGTGGTAGTTCAGGACTTGCACTTCGACTTTGCGCGCTCACTTGCAGATGGTGAGCCCGAGCCCGCTGCCGCAGATGTAGTCCTCATTGGTGGTGGGGAGCATATCATTCAAGAATAATGAAAACACTTCAACTTAACACTTGAAGTTGAACCTCAACACCGGTATTTGAAGTCGATTTATGCGCTCACTTGCAGATGGTGAGCCCGAGCCCGCTGCCGCAGATGTAGTCCTCATTGGTTGTGGTGAGGCCGATGGCCTTGAAGAGCAGGTCCCTGAAGTGCTGCGGTATGCCCCTGCCGGTGTCCGTCACCAGCAAGCGCATTTCGCGCATCTCGTGGTCTATCACCACCTGCAACAGTGGTGCGAGAGCGCAGCAGATAGCGAACCTCAGGCTGTCACAGGTTTCAATGCCCTTGCTGTCTGCCTGCTCTGGCAGCGTCTGGGACTTCCGCAACTCAAGGTGCAGTGTTTAACTTCCAGTATAGGTTTCAGGGTCACCAGCAAGCGCATCTCGCGCTGCTCGTGGGCTATCGCCACCCGCGACAGAGTGGCGCAAGCACAGCAGATAGTGAACCTGCCACAGGTGCCCCTGCTGTCTGCCTGCGCTGGCAGCGTTTGCCTCCCTATCTTCAAGTTGAAGTTTTCAGTGTCCGTCACCAGCATACGCAACTCAGGCATCACGTGGTCTACTTCCACCCGCGACAGCGGTGCGAGCACAGCAGCTCTGGAGAGTAGGGCACTTGCCAACACTAAATTCACAGCCGTGCGTACAGCAGCGCGTCACAGCCGCGGGCGCGCACGGCGGCAGCAGCCATGTGGCTTTTGCGACGTGGCGTCTTACCTCCACGGTGACGCCCCCTGTGTCGGTGAACTTGATGGCATTGCTGCAGCGCCACGTTGACAACAGCAGACGGTTGAGCACGCATATTCTTAGGAAGCTGCCCACGACCCTGCAGTGAGGCCATGCACCAAAGGGCCCCGGGTCTGTATATACTTCAACTTCAAATGTGGAAAACTTTTTTGAAGTTCTTTGGGATAGTTTTCCACCCATTGGCCCCTTTGGCACATACAGCAGCCATAGCTTGCACGCAAATTAAGGGCCAATCAACGCTTGCAGACACATACACATGCTCCGCCACACAGCAGTGATGCACGTTTACACCGGTGTTCTGGAGAGCTCACCCAAGCGCTTGCGAAGCAGGCCCTTCGAAGGTGAGTCACTGGGAGTGCCTACCGCAGGTGGCAGCCTGGCATGCCCACACTTGAGCGGAGGTGCCGTGCGGGTGGTCATCAGTGCGTGAATAGGTGTCCAGTCACAACGGCACTTGGATGGCTTGTACTTCAACTAATTTCAGAGTCAACTTCAAGTGTGGTACCTGACGAGGTTGATGACCATGCGCTTGATGCTCTGCTGGTTGGTGTGCACCAGGCGCTGTGCGCTGGTGCGATGCTCCAGCCTCAGCATCTGGCACATGTACACATGCAAACACACACAGCAGGCGGGTCATGCTGAGTTCTTCGCCACTTGCTGGCATGCCTCTAAGGCTGCACCTCATTCCACCTGCTTGTTGCCAATGACTGGCGCAGTCATCGCCAGTCACGCATTCACTGCACGTCAAGCATGGCAGCACCGAGGTTGGCGTGACCACAAGATGCGATGCTCCAGCCGTAGCATCTGGCGCATGCAGACACACAACCAGCAGGTGCATCATAATCAGTGCGCACGTTGCACCAAGTGCTCTGCCCCACATGCTTGACATGCCTCACAGGCAGTGCCACCTGGCAGCGTGCCACTCGAAGGCTGACAGTGTTGCCTAGGTGCACACCAGTCATTGCCAGTCATGCATGCGCTGCATACAAGTGGCGTTTCCAAGCATGCCACCATCGCGGTTGACACGTAGCTCACAACGTCACCTAGACACACTGCGCCTGACGGTGTTGCCGTGGCGTGGCGCCGCAGTCACCACCAGTCACACACACACTGTATGCCAGTGGCACTGCCATGCATGTCAGCATTGTGGTTGACCCACAGCACACGCGGTCACCTAGGCGCACGGCTAAGGCAGCTTCCAGGCAGTAAGCTTGGTGCTGGGTGGCTCATGCCAACATGCATAGGTAGGCAAGCACCAACTGCATGTGCAGTAATGGGTGGCCTAGCCCACGGTCATGTGCATGTGTCGGAGTGGCAACGTCGCCCCTAAACTCGTCAGGTATGCACTACACACTCTTTGCGTGCCATGCATGCCTCCAGTGTGGTTGACACACAGCGCACTAGCCGTGCGCAGGCAGCCAGCTGAGCCAGCATACCCCTTTGCACACCAAGCATGCCAGCATCATTTTTAGTTGAAAGTAATTACAAGTATGTGCGCAGCATACCGTTGCCCTGCGGCAGCTGCTGAGTGCATGCCTGACATGCCGCACCTGCGTAACATGGTGTTGGTGTGTTCTGCAGCGGTAACAAAAAGCTCGCTGTACCCACTACCACACGTGGTGCTGCCACTTGCGGTGGCGCAAGCAACACTCACCACCTGGATGTTTGACACACAGCCCATGAGGGTACCCAAGAACTCTGCAAGGCCAGACTAATCCAGGGCGGTGCATGTTAGAACAACTATTGCAGACCACCTTAGATACAGACCCCTGTGCATGGGTCGGTAGACCACTTGCCTTGGCCTTTGCTGAGCTGGCAAACATGCGCATGACGCTCAGCACCACGGACTCAACGTCAACCACGGCCAGGGGGCACTCCAGCTCGGCCGGCGTCGGGGTGAAGAGCATTTCGTAGTCTACACGACAGGCGTAAGAGACGTAAAGCACAGCAGCGGTAGCAGGGGCGCAGCAGCAGCACCAGCAGACAGGCACCAGCACCAGCAGGACAGCAGCAACACCACCACCAGCAGGCAGGCAGCAGCAACAGGCAGGCAGCAGCATCAGCAGAATAGCAGCGGCGGCAGCGGCAGCGGCAGCGCTCAGCAGCGGAAGCAGCATCAGCAGCTCTCCCACAAGCGTGGTAACAGCACGTATCAGCAACGTACTCAAGTTGCAGTTGCGCGGCACGCGGCGCTGCGTGACAACAAAAGCAGGCCGTGGCGTGCCACCAGGAGCACCGCTGGCATGCACAGTGGGCAGGCAAGAGTGCGAGGCCGGCGTACAACAACACGGGCTGCTGGCACGCGAGCAGACGGGCCAGCCACTGTGTCCTTGATACCCGGCTGGTGCTTGTTGGCACCCGCCGCAGCACTGTGACACCAGCGCGTATGGGTGGTGTGCACATTGCGAACCCGTGGGACAGTCTGCCGAGGCCAGCATGCATAATGACTGCCGCTTGCGCACACGCCTTGGACCCCGGTGCCAGGCACAGGTGGAAGGGGTTGGCAACACCCAGCGCTTGCGAGCGCAGCCCTGCAGCCATTTCATTTCAGATATTGATATTCCAGAGTATACTTCTTGCAGCATGTACTACTACAAGAAGTTTTTTCTTTTCTTTTTACAAGCACCCTAGTCCAGATCAAAGGTGCAGACAGGCAGCTGGACAAGTAACACACAGCATACATGACACAGCAACGACGTAGGAACCATGCTCACACACGTGCGGTGTGTCGCTGTACACGGCAGTCCCCTTGGGCGCTGGTACCTGGGCTCAGCCCTGGTGGAAGATAGCAGCTAGCCTTGCACGAGTGTGCAGTAGTGAAGTGATCTGAGGGCTGTGGCAGGCTGGCGGCGTCATCAGCCTGCAGCCCTACTGCTGAGCACTGGCTGCTGATCAGCAGCGCAGCTCAAAGGCTTCGCTGTAACATTGATACTTCAGAGTAGTATACTGTACGTGATAAGTAAGGTAGTACTGTAACTCTTCGAAGCATACTTCAAAAGGATGTGTATAGCGCATGAGCGGGCCCTCGCGACTCCCGTCTCACCTAGCACGTCGTTGATGACCTGTGACAGGCAGCCACAGGCAGGCGGGAGCGCCAACGGTGTTGCAACGCAGCAGCAGACACGTGACACAGCGCAGCCTGCGGCATGTTACACATGCGCGCACTGTGCACCAGCTGGCGACAGCAAAAGCTCGCATCACAGGCAATTGCGGATGCTACCGCGTGTGTTGCAACATGCGTTGCTGTCATCACTTCCAGCGAGCAATTGTTGTGATGACCAGAGTTGCACACCTGCAGTGCTTGCTCGTGTGTCTTGTAGTTCCAGGCGCCACAATGGGCGAGCTCGTGCGCAGGCAGCATATGCGTACCGGGTGTACAGCCCAGTTGAAGCTGTAAATGCCCAGTCAAGAACTTCAACTCACTATCAGCTGGTGCATGGCGCACTCCAGTATGTCGTCCAGGCTCGCTCAGAAACACTTGAAGTTTAACTTCGGAACTTGCACCCGGCCGGTTCTCAAGACTGCCTCAGAAATGCTGTGCTGGCACTACCGCTGACAGGTTTAGAACTGACGCCAGCGCGCTACACCGAACACAAGTGACACACGTAGCCAGCCAAGTTGAAGTTGAACCTGTGCGCGGGCAACTTTAACTCACCATGAGCTGGTGCATTGCGCACTCCAGGATGTCATCCAGGTTTGTCTGCATGCCACCTACACACGCCAGCACCCGCTGTGCGGCCGCCTCCACTCCCCCCTCCCCGCCTTGCTCCTGACTACCACCCACTGCCACTGGTGGCTCCGGCTGTGGCGCACGGCTCAACTCAGCAGCCATGGTGATCAGGGACTCTGTGTTTGACAGGATACCCTGCGTGAGGGGCACAGAGCATGCAGCACCAGTGGCACACGGGAGCTTGTGCATGAATGACGAACCAGCCAGTGACACACGGTTACACAATATCGCACCGCCGATTGCCAGGGCACAGGCGACGCCTCGACAACTGTGTCGAGCTTCGAGAGATGACGACAAACCCGTACACCAGTTTTACCAAAGCACCGGTATGGTAAATCATTATGATACCAGTTCTCCACCATAGCATTCTAGTTGACCCACTTCATGGGTGCAGGTTGCATGCGCCAGCGTCTCACACAGCCAGGCTGGCATTGACACCCAAGACATGGCGGCTGCCAACAATTGCACTGCATGCCATGGTTGCCACTCCACGAGACATGGAAAATCGGATGCCGCACCTGGAGTGGGTTCCTGCAGCAGCAGTGTGGCGAAGTCAGAAAAAGCCAGAGGAAGCAGCAGAGGGCAGAGGGCGGGGCAGGACAGCTGACATTGTCAACAAGTGTGGAACAAACCCGACAACCACTGGTGTGGCCCGCGCATGCTTGGGGAGGTGTACAGAAGCCGTGTCACAAAGGGTGATATCGTGACAGGTGGGTTTGAGCATGCCTTACTCAGCACTCCATGCGGACAACACGCCAGCGAACCCTTGGACTGGCTGTCGATGACATGGCAAGGCTTTGTTCCCAGCATGAGGGTATTTCATATCCAGGCTCTAGGTACACGGTACACGTGTAGTTGTACGCATGAGCACACACTTGGCTTCCACACGAGACCTGCGCAAGGAAATACTTCAAGAAGTACCTTAAGAAGTGAAAGAAGCCTAAAAGGCTGCTAAGCCCAGATACTGCCGTGGCTGGGGCAAAATGCCAGGCCGAAGCCTGTGGCGTGATTTGTCCACCTGGTGAAAAGCACCAGACAGCCGCCACACCTACACGCGCCGGTCAGTGCCCTTAAGGGCTAGGGATGATTTAGAGTACAACTACCAACAGGGCTTACTTGTGTGGTGCCACCAAAAGAAGTGTACGAAACAAATCAAGAAATACTTGAGAAGCACTACATGCTTGCTGCTCTTTGTCGCCCACCTTATCTCGTGAGAGATGGTCCGGAGCAGCCGCTGCATCTCCGTCTTGCGCTTTGTCTCCTGCAGCGCACATCATAGCCACCACCACACAGACGTTGGTGAGTACACTGGGACATGTGGTTGTGGTTGTAGCTTATTAGTAGTGGTGCTGCCATGCGACAGGCAGGGCCAGTCTCCTGTGGCACCTCCCCCAGCCACAGGCACACAGTCGTCGGTGAGCAGCAGGAGGGTGGACTGCAGCTTACTTCGAAGTACCGTCCAGTGCCAAAGTAGCTACCCTGGGTCAATACTTTTGTCAGTTTGTTGGGGGCTCGTCTCCTGCAGCACGTCTCGCAGCCGATGGCGCACATGGCAACGGGCAGTGTCAGAAGCACTCAGTTTGCGGCAGCCTCGAACATCCACGCGCGCCACATGGCAGCGGGCAGTGCAAAAAACACTCAGTTTGCGCCCAGCTTTGCCGCCTAGTTAAAGTTTTGTTGGCACCGCGCCGTGAGCGGAGGTTAAAGCACACAATTGTTGGTGACCAGCAGAAGAGAAAGGACATGGACTGTAGCCTACTTGGAAGCTTTTCGAAGTGTTTGTGGTACAGTCGTTCTGCCATGCAGCATGGGAGCGTGCCGCGCTGGTGCAGGCAGCGACTCAGCCTAGGTTCAAGGGCCCTACTGGCAGACTGGGACCATCCCCAACACCACCACCAAGGGCGTCCCTTCCCACCGGCATCGCAAGCACTACAGGCATGGCCCACCAACCAGGCGACAGCAGGTGCACATGGCCGTGGTGGCAACACCCAGATAAGTACTTACTTTGTGTACACTGGTACACGAGGCAGGATTAACCGTAGTGTGCACGCATGTGCACCCTGCCGTGTGTTGGGCCCTTGCGGCCCAGCATGACAAGACTTACACTTGGTTCACCTACCCCGCCCGACTACCTACAGAGACTGGGCATTGCACATGGTGTGTTCGGGAATGGCACATAGCAATATGAATTTTGGCGGCAGCAACCTGTTGGTTGGGGGGGGGCAGCTTGTAACTGCTGGAAACCGAACCGACAACTTGGTGCAAATCAAAAGTTAGTTGAGACTCCCACTACCTTCAAGCCCGCCCACCTACACACAGAGACTAGGCATAGTGTGTATGGGAGTGCCATGTAGCAACCCGCCCGACTACTTACAGACCAGGCGGTACTGCGTTGTAAGGTACCGCATACCAGCTTTTGATGGAAACAGGCTAGACGATGCACCACCAGACACCTGCTGCCACGAGCTTGCGGACCGCTCTGCATGCATACATGCACGTGTTGGTGATGTGCGCACCCTAGCGGCAGCTCTGCACCGCGTGTCTGATCAAACTACTTGTTGAAGCACTTACAAACTACTTCAGATGTACTTCTTGAAGTAGATCCACAATCTACTTCAAGTGCGTGTACAGTAGGGTACGGCGGAGCACACAACACCTCCTGTCTCCGGGCTGCTGTGCAAAATCCGCGTGGTGGTGGCCCGCCGTGCATGGTATGTACAACTTGGAGCTGGCGGCAGCCGCCTGTTGCTTGGGGGGGGGGCAGCTCGTACAGACCTGTCACTGCTAGAAACTGAAATCAACGACTCGGCGCAAATCATAAGTTACTCGGAGTAGGAGGTTCAAGTGATGGGTGACGCACCGCTTCCAGTGAGGCCTGGGGGGCCACCCTCTCCGAGGTTCAAACTGCAGACTACTTCTGAAGTACTTCCGGAAACACAACTCGGTGGTACTTGAAACACTTCAGTACCAGTAGGGTACAAGGTTCACGCCGGTGATACACCGCTTCCAGTGAGAGCCAGCCTCTCTCTGTGTCGGGACGACTACTTCAAGTACACGGACTTCAAGTTGTGGTGACGCACCGCTTCCAGCGAGGCCTTGAGGGCCACCCTCTCCGCCTCCCGAGCCTCCATTTCCTTGACCTTGGTGATGTCAATTGCCGTGCCCACCATACTGCGCGCACAAGCAGCAGCAGCAGCAGCGGCAGCAGCAGCAACTTCAATTGCAACTTCAAGTTGAGCCTGGTCCACTTGTTTTCCAGGCACAAAAGGTGTGCTGCAGCTGGCAGGCGCACACACACGCCGCGGCGTCAGCAAAGCACCACACAAGCCACCCCACCATGCTGTGGCGCACGCGCTGGCACCGCCATGGCCAGCAGCAGAGCTTGTGCCATACGCGGCAGGTGCAACTTCAACTTCAACTTGGCTCATGTTGGGTGCGTGTGAACAAGAACCGCACAGCACTGCTGTGTGCACACCAAGAGTGGTTGCGAGATATGAGTGCCGCAAGTGAGAAAGCGCGTGCAGTGCACAGCAGTAGCATGAGACAACCACCAGCACAGTATGTATGCATCCACCACGCAGCAGCAGCAACTTCAAGTGCAACTTCACGTAAAACCGCATGCACTGCGGCTCAGGCACACGCAGCACGAGGAGCAGCAGCAGGCAGGCACCGTGCAAGCCGCCGGCACAGCATGCAGCAACCACGCCAATTTGAGTCAGGCATACAACGCCACACAGTGGTATACTACGACATCCTTGAAGTACACACTGACCAGCTTGTCATCAACCCTGTGGTGCGACCAGCATCACAGACTTCAACTCTTGCACTTCAACTTGAAGTTACCTTCTGGTGCCGTAGCCATTGGCAAAAGTAGCGCACATGGCGCAGACGGCAAGCGCGGTCCCGCCGCGCCGCACATGTCTACGCACACCAGCTTCAGCACTTCCTTATGGGCTTCAGCCCCTGTACTCTTATAAAACTTCGCTGAGGGTGCGGAAAGCCCTTTGCACGCGGTGCGAGAAAATCACACAGGTAGCGAAAAAGCTGGCAATGCTCAGTACTCTAAGGGACGTCTGGCATGTTGCCAGAGCACTACTCTAACGGATTACAGCCCCATGTCCCAGGGGAAACCTGTACTTGCAAAAGGAAGTTACCTGCTGGTGCCATCCCCATTCACAAAGCGAGCCCATGTGGCGCTGATGATCAGCGTGGTCCCATCGCGCCACACAACCCTGTATGTGGCGGCAGCAGTCCCGTTGACCTTGCACTCCTCGACGCGCTCCATGACCTCTCCCTGTGACACAGCATTCGTAAATTGGATGTGATGAGCTCATGTGGGGAAAGACGCACAACCTTTGTACGTGGCGGCAGCAGTATGTTCATGAACTTCAATTTTTTACTTCAACTTGAAGTGCACTCCTCCACGCGCCGCATGACCTCTCCCTGTGACACAACCGATGGTGGCGGCGGCGGCGGCGGCAAATAATGTTGGTGCCATGGCTCTTGCCATGCCACACAGTCAGCGGCAGTGCCAGTGGGGGCAAGGCCAAGTACTTCGAGGTATACGTGCAGCAGAGTGATGGCAGCACATTTACATACTTCAGTGTACATGTACACTTCAAAGTATGTACATGTGCTTCTGAAGTATATGTATACATATCTGGTCTACTTCAAAGTATACCCTGGCGACGTCGGCGGAATCTGCCATGAACATCGGGTGTATAAGCCCCCCCCCTAGTGTCACATACCCCCCCGACTCGGAAAAAGAAACTCTCGCGCTTTAATCGACAGTGGGCGCCTGGCTGGAATTTTCTCTTCAACGCGCTGCAGGGAACCTCCCCCGTAACACGCCGTACCTCTCATTTGCATCTTTCGCCTTGACACAGGACATGGCAGCGGCGGCGGCGATGGTTGTTGGTGCCACCATGCATTGCAGGTGAGGGTGGTGCACGAGCACGCACGGCGGGTGCAGGTGCGACCTTCAGCGCTAACTGTCTACCTCAACCTTGTACCTGAAGGGCACATGTATGAATACTTTTCAAGAGGTAATATGTAGGACTTTATACTACAGTAGTAGTATGAGTATGTTGGTACACATGTGCCATTGTACCTCGGTAAAACTCCGCTTAGGGCGCGGAAAGCCCTTCGCACATGGTGTGCGTGGGACCGAAAATAGCATGATCAGACGTGCCGTTGCTAGCGAACAAGCTGGCACTGCTTAGCACTACGTACTCTAAAGAAAGCCTGGCATGCTGCCAGAGCCCTACTCTAGTGTACTTCAAGTATATGCATCCATATACACCTCGGTACCGGTACAATAATGAAGTGTGATGTAGTTCTGAGGTACACGCATACTTCGAAGTACACACAGTGTGTATGTATAGTCTATAGAGTATACTTCTGGAAATATAGAGAAGTGGTACATACTTCAGTACATATGTGTACAAAATTTGGAAGTACTTCAAGTGTATGTTGGGCATGTGGCCCTTGCTGAAGGTGCACTTGTTATTGGCACTTAAACAGGGGGCGCGCAGCGCAGGGTACACGCCGGCACGTGGTGACGCTTGCACCAGAAACTAGACTGGCTGACAATTTCTTTCAGTATGGCAGCCTGCCGTTGTGCTGCTGCACGAGTGGTAGCTGTACTTGGAGCTCTCACTTGAAGGTTCTCGTGCCCAAAAAAAGTGGACGACCCAAGAGCCCATCATGGTCAGGTAGCACCAACTGATGTGCGCAAGACAGGTTCGACCTGGACGCTTGCTGGAGTTCGAACTCGCAGTTTCGAACTTAGTTCCGACACACGAGGTCACGTGTCAAAATATAGCATTTCAGTAGTACTTCAGAAGTATTCGAAGTATACCAGTGTATATGGTGCAAATGTAAGTCCAAGGCGGGTGCGGGCGGTGGTGGCGCACGCGAGCGGGTGGTGTGCACCCAGCAGCGAGACGTGCTTGTACGCATCCAGGGTGCGCGCACCACCAGGTGTTGAAGCTTAGTGCGTGTTGGAGTTTGATGCGTGAAACTGGACAGGCCTCAACGACTGGCCCAATAATGATGCGCTGCAGTGCTACCAGCTTCTGATGCCAGCACGCGTAGGATTTTGACACCTCGAAGCACATGTACACACCGGTATACGTATGTGTACACAACATGCGGTTCGTGTATGGGCCAGAGACATGGGGGCATGTCCGCCTTCCAACGCAGCTGCTGACCTTGGAAGTGCGCTGGCGCATAGAGAGCTGAGCAAAAACGTACTTGAGCAGCCCATGTACTTCTGAAGTAAGCAGTATGCAAGGCGTTGATACAGCGCATTGAAGAAAAAAAAACTGATTCAACAGCTTGGCGCAGGCGCGTGTGGGTGATGTCTGGTGCTCTTGCATGGTGGCTGGCCCCGCACATGAAGTTATTGCACATGCATGTGTTGACAAAATGCCTGTATACGTTTTCGCGCATCCCTACTGGTGCGCAACGAAACGAGCGCTGCCCCCCTCCCAACTCCCAGGAGCCGAGTTTGGCTGGGCGCCAGCGCACGCGGATCCCCGTCCAAGTGGTACAATGTACTTGCTGAAGTACTGAGCTATGCAGGCAAGCTGTGTAAGTAAAAAAAATAAAGATGGCCGCCGCAGCTCAAACTTGCTTGTCACAGTTGTACTTGAAACTGAGCATGCGGGCCTCGCTTGGCAATACCTGCAAAGTGACACTTGAAGTTGGATTTGAAGTTGAACACCTGGCCTCGTGCTCAGCAAGGCTCGGGCCGCACGGTTGTGGTGTTGACCACTCGACCGGGCGCAGGCACTGCATGAAACTGATCCGTTGGATGCATTGTTGCATACTTTTGAAGGCCTTCAAAAGTATGTACTGCAGTAGTACTTGAAGTTGAGCATATCGCCTCCTGCTCAGCAGGTCTTGCCACTTGTACTTGAAGTTGAAGTTGGCAGCAGATGCGGTGCTCACCACGTCATCCGGGTGCAGACGCTGTATGAAGCCCTCAAATGTGCTGGGCTGGTCCAGGGGGGTGTCGAACAGCAGGTACATGTTCCTGCACAAGTGCGGTTCCATGGCAGTTTCATAACAGTTTCATGCCCAAAATGGCAGGGCGGCGGCGGCCAGTCAGTATAACCACAGCAGGGGCACGTGCCACTGGCAGTGCGCAGCAGCATCCATGCGTTCCTCGCCCACCCACACCTTGGTGACAGTGGGAAAAAAGTGCAGAGTGACAGTGTGCGCACGAGACCACCACAGCAGGCTGCAGGACTCCAGGAGCGCACAACCTCTATGGCTCATCGCCCCATGAATGTGGAAATACGTGCCTACCCCCATCAATACAAAAGATCGCCAGCCCCACTGCCATGAAAACGTTCTCAGCAGCACTCACCTGTTCCACAGAAGTGCGTTAGTATCGAGGTTCCAGTCCCAACAGCCCAGAAATACGCTCCGAACGGCCATTTCCAGCATAGACAGGGTACAGTCGGTATCCAACCGCCTGCAGCAGGAAGGGTGGTGGGGGCGCAGATGCAAAGCGTCGTGGTTGCGGCGTGAGCGGGTACATGGTGGTGTTCTGCAGGCGCTGGCCGTCACACGGCGTGCACATGGCGTGATTGAGCGTGCAACGCCGTCTGCCTAGAGTGCAGCGCAGTGTGTACCAGCCTTAAGGGGTCTATGCACAGCAAGTCTTATACTGCAGAAGTACCTTGTACGCCCACAATGAACAATGCCACCAGCACGGGCCCCGGCCAGGGTAAGGCCCCACTGTAAAGCCCCACAAGCTGCCTCTACAATACGCCGCTGGTGACCGCAGTAGTTGACGGTACGATAGAAAAGTGTACGCACCAATAGCAGCGCTGAGACGGGTTGCGATTGGAACGGACCATTTGCGATGTCAGCATGTTTGTGCCCACGCACCCCCGCCTTCCCCAGTGCCCCCCCCCCTTCACCCGGCCAAAGGCCCATTCTTTTTCGCCACCTGGGCCAACGAAGTGCCCCACAGCTTTTGCCCTGGCGTTTCTGCCCCACTGGCTTTGCCCTGGGGTTTTACCCCCAGTCGCAGCAGTATGTGGGTTTATCAACCTTGAGGTGCCAAGTTTATTTCACGCATGAACTGCTGCCAACAGGGTGATGCGTATACTTGGAAGCATGTGATACTTCGAAGAATATGCTGCCATTATGGTACCACATACTACTAGTAGTATATGTCCATAGTGGTACATGTACAGTTTATACTCCAAAGTATGTGCTTCCTCCATTTGCATACCATAATATATCGGTGCCTAAAAACCACTTATACCAAGCGGCCATCAATTCTGGTTGCCTATATGGTACGTACCCTAACATCGATCGAATGCCCTCGGACAGGACCTCCTGTTTGGGTTAACGACTTTTTGGTTAAAAAGACGAGGTGTCATATGGCACCATTTGGCAAAGCTGCACGCCACAGCACCTGGCTGGCATCAAAGCCAACGACCCAACGGACACAGTCACACTTTGGTACGCAGCAGCGGCGGCGCTGACACATGGTGTCCGGGATCAACTGCCAGTGCCTCCATGCCCCGCCACCTCTGGTGCAGCGTCTGCCGTTGGCACGCATCTGCTGTGTCCAGGGTCGGGCCAAAAATGAATTTAGGGGCTATTGCCGTGTGAGAGAAACCTCAAAGGCTGCTAAGCCCAGATACTGCCGTGGCTGGGGCCAAATGCCAGGCCGAAGCCTGTGGGGTGATTTCTCCACCTGATGAAAGCACCAGACAGCCCCCACACCTACAAGCGCCGGTCAGTGTCCTTGGGAGCTTATGTGTGTTTGTACCGGTGCTTCGGCAACTGTGACAACGGCCCAAGAAAACATGCCAACAACGATATCACAAATTTAAGGTGGCACATACCTGTGTAACACCACTACAGTGGTAGTACTGTAAACATGGTAGCAGCCTGCCACGTGTGTACACCACCCAACAAAAACATGCTAACAACAACCATGTATGTAACCATAACAAATTGTAGCACGCACCGGGAGCAGCGCCACCCCTGATGGTGCTCAGCGGAGCATCCGCCGCCACCACCGCCGCTGCAACCGCCGCGCCGCCGCCGCCCGCCGCCGCCTTCTTAGCCGCCAACGCCTCCGCCACCGCCGCCGCCGCAGGCTGCGCTGCCACCACCGGCACCGGCGCCACAGGGGCTGGCGGCACTTCCTGCAGAACCCGCCCCACAGTTGAAGTTATTTAAGTCAGTTGAAGTTAGATACAGGTAAAATCTTCAAGTAGTACAGAGGGTGTGATTGGTGCTGTGAGCAGGCGGTCAGCTGTGGCTGGTGTGGCTTGGTGTGGGAGAGCAGGTATGCGAGCTGCATCAGCGCTGCTGCACTTCCTGCAGAGCCCGTTCCAGAGTTCATGGGGTTTTTTTGGTGTGTGGATGACGCTGTCAGCAGGGTGGTCAGCTGTGACTTGTGAGGCTTGGTGTGCCAAGCAGGTATGTAAGCTGCTCAGCACGGCTGTGTTGTCAAACAAGGGAGGCAACCAGCCATGAACTTTTTGCGACGGTCCCGCAGCGGTTCTGGCACGGTTCCGCAGAGGTTCTGCAGTAACACCCGTCACTGCGGCATTACTACTAGACACCAACAGTTACATTCACCGACAGTTACATTATTTATAGTTACATTTCGTGTGGACACTCACGTCTGTGACGTCCAGGACGAGCAGGTGGCTCATGCGGCGCGACTTGGCGAGCAGGTAGCGCTCCGAGTGGGGGTTGGGCGGCACGAGCATGGGTATGCGCGTGTGCACGGGCACGCCCATTGCCTTGAGCGCTTTGAGCTTGAAGGGGTTGTTGGTCATGAGCTGTACGCTCTTAATGCCCAGGTCCCGCAGTATGAATTCCACCGCCTGCGCAGCACGGGAACGGTCGGCAGGAGTCGTCTTTAGATGATAATACTGCATATTTCGAGAAGTAGCATGGGTAGACACTGCGAAGTACAGTTCTACTGAAGTCCTTCTGAAGTACTTCTGAAGTAGACACAAAATATATATATAAATTGTCATGATACGCTCTTGGTGCCTCGGTCCCGCACTATGAACTCCACCGGCTGCGCCGCGCAAGGACGGGACCAATGGTGAGAGTATAATATGACGTACAATAGTACTACATATATATTTGTACATGTGTGTAAAACTGAGTATACACTTCGTAGCGTATGTATGAGCAGCTCCACTGTACACAGCCAGTAACGGCTCCAATTGACTTCACCAGGTGCTAGCCATCACCAGCAGACTACCTTCACAAAAGTGGTATTTCCACTCACAACTCAGCTCAAATTGGCAACCACAGCTTTCGCACTCTGCGTATCATTTTTCAAAGATATGTGGAGTCATGTGCGCACAAGCTGTGTGGCCAATGCGAAACCATATGTACTTTTATTAAACTCCGCTAAGTACATGTCTCCGCGCCCTAAGTGGAGTTTAATAAAAATACACGTATAGAAGACATTGTTCATACTCGGACTTCTGTGTAGAACTTTGGCATACAATAAAATAAGGGTTTCTGCGGGGCAGTCGTCATCCTCAAGAAGTGCCAACTGGCGTCCAACACCTGTCCCACAGACAGTTTGTGTATCATGTTTTTGTGGGGCCACGTGGAACACTAGCTATGCCATATTCATGAAGTTTTTAGGTACACATGCAAAATAGGTGTGTACAGTACACACTTGTAAATGCGCACAAGTATGTGCACGAATGGTTTAAGAAGGGTTCCACACACCTTGTAAGAGCAGTGGTCATCATCAAAGCCCATATGTCAATCGCCACCCACCACCAGTCCAACGGACGCACTGTGTATTTACTCACAGATATCTTGGGCAATGTGCGCGCCAGCTGTGCTTTAAACCTCCCTAGTAATACCTTTCGTTTTAAAACGTACTTCAAGAAGTACTGCAGTAGTACGCCTTACCGCTAGCACTTTCTGTGTTCATGCACGTACACTGCCGGGCATTTGCCATGGCCAACAGTGGGCGTGCTGGCATGCATGACATGGGCTCTTGCACGCCCACAAGTGCAAATAAATAAAACTACATTGATAATAGGTATTCGGGGTGCACTCACCTCGTAAGAGCGGTGGTCACCAGGTGCCACCGCCACCCACAACGAGTCCAACAGACGCATTCTGTATCAATTCTCACAGAGACAATCCTCACAGAGACCTGGGGCGATGTGCACCAGTTATGATTGGAACCACATTACTAATGGGACACTAGTGATACCTTTTTTGTGTAAAAACCTACTTCAAAAAGTACTACAGTAGTAACAGGTAGCGGGGTCCACTCACCTCGTAAGAGCGGTGGTCATCCTCAAAGCCCAGGTGCCTGTTGGCATCCACTGTGTCCAGCCCGCCATCCTGCAGTGCGTACGCCGCTATCTTATTGGCCAGCCCAATGCCGCGCCCCTCCTGAAGCCGCTCCAGAGTGTGGCACGCAACAGGCATTTTAGCACACGCTCCTTTGAATAGTGCGATGCCGAAACTTTACGTAGTGCACCAGCTGGCAGTTACTGCTGCAGCACAGAGCAGACGTTCATGGCGTGACCCTAACCAAACGGCAGTTCAGACTGGCTGTGCTCGTGCCAGGGCGTGCATGCACTACCATGACATAAAACTGCTGTGCCATGTCTGCCATGCGCACGTGCCACATGCAGCCTCACAAGGCCTGCATTAAAAGTCAGCACTCACGTCTTTCCCAAGACTAGCACGCATGCAGCGCGTGGTTGCCCGACCAAGCATGGCAGCAGCAGTGGTAACAGACCGCACTAGCTTCAAACAGGAAAGCGAGCATGCATTTGCTGCAGTTCCTTGCGCAACTGCTTTGGCCAACTTTTGGCGGCACACCTGCTGCATGTAGATGACCACGCCACCGTGGCGGTGTATGTAGTCCATGCTCAGCTCCAGCTGCTCCCGGCAGTCGCATCGCAAGCTGCCCAGCACCTCGCTCGTCAAGCACTGCGCGCGACCACAGAGCGCACCAAAAAAGTAGAAGCGCACAAAAAACATGGGGCAGAGGTGCTCAGCAGGTGCCGCCATGTCTATAATTATATCCTCGAAGTTTTTTGCTGCAGCAGAAAGCCAAGGCCAGGAAACAAAACCGCTCCCACTGAGGAGCGCTGGTCGCCATATTGCATGCAACACATGCAGCATGGTGATGCTGGAGAAAACAATGCCCCTGCTGTCAAAACACTGTGAGGCAAAATGCATCTTACGCATGCACTCCAAGTGCCCACCAAACTGCTGGCCGCAAGGACGCCACCACACGGACTGGTACAACTGCATTGCACAACTCAATTGCGCGGTGGCACCGGTGCACAGTTACATCATCGTTTCATCATCAGTACACGGCTGCCTGCTGGGTTTACAAAGCCAGCAGCAATGTTTACCTAAAGTGAATATGCATAAACCACACAGAGAAAGCACATTCAACAGCACACCCACCACACAGCACTAATGCACCAAACGAATCTTGTCACACAAACACCTTGGGCGGCGAGCTCAGCGCAGCAGCAACATTCTGGGTGTGCCAAAAAAAAATACTACAGGGCGCATGCACCAGCGTGCCAGCAGCACAAGCAGGGGCGCACCTGGTCGTGCACGCGCACCGGCACGTCCTCCCCATCTCCAATGTCACCAGCTATAATGGCGACGGGCTCCAGACACTTGGTGGGCCCCTCATAGGAATAGGCCCGCAGCCTGAAGGTGCCTCTCCGAGTGGGCAGCGAGCACTCGCTCACGAACCTGCCAGTACCACGCCACCACACGCGCCATCAGCACACGAGGACGCTTTGTGGCTGCACAACTATGAAGGCAAAGCAGCAGCGTGCAGGTGTGCTCCCTTCCACGGGGGGGGGGTGCGGTTACGGGATAGCGCAAACGCGTCAGCGGGACTGTGGCGGGTGGAGGCGGCTGCGGCGTTTTGCGGGAACCCACCTTGTAAAGCAGTTCCCCTCCCCTCCACCCTCGCCGTCCCATCCGTATACTGCAGGCACGCTCATGCGTCGGGGAGGCCCGCATGGCTGCACGGGCTGTGCCTCCCCAGCGCCTGCCGCCGCTGTCGTTGGTGTGGCATCCTCAGCAGCGGCAGCTGCTGCTGTGTCAGCGCACCCGCTCTGTGCTGTTGCCTCCGGGCATGGAGGGGTTGAGGCAGGGGAGGGGAGGGTGGCGCCGCCACGCACCCCTAGGGACACCCATCGATGTTGATGTGCCGCCCTGCTGCGCTTGCGTGCGAGGCGCCTGGGGTGGGGCTGTGCTTGTGTGGCCGGCGTGCCCTCGGCCCCAGGCCTTGAATCATGCAGGGAGGGGCCGGCGCTGTACACCACCCCCCGTCCCTGCTGTGGTGTGGCCCCTGCACCAGACGCTAGCAGCGCCAGCAGCGCCACGGCGGCCACCAGTGCGGTGGGGCGCGCATGCGTCACCGCCATGGTGCACGCCTGCCTGTGTTGTTGCTGCTGATGTGCGGTGCTTTAGTGTTGGTTTGGTCCCCTTTCCTTGCACACACCTGCTGAAGCGTGCCGCACGGTCAGGGCAGCAGCCTGCTGCGTGCCGCGCCCTACTCCAGTCTCATGTGGCGCAGTGGTGGTCTTGGGTGGCGGTTCCTGGTGCACGCCTCGCTTTTCTTGCTTGCTTCTACAGCTCTGTTGTGTTTCTGAAGAAACTGAAAAAATATGTATCTTTTGTGCACCGGGAAAGGTCTTTATGATCAATTTATAGTTACAAAAATTTTAAGACCCGCCCAGAGCATCACTTAATTTTGCAGCTCGTTCTAATAAACGTGAGAGTAAATAAAATACATCTCCAGGATAAGCTTCACTTCCAGGGTTTTTGAAATTTAACAAGATAATATAATGTCGTCAATGAAATCCTTTTAAAAATTTTAAGAACTATAAAATTAGGACACATCGTGCCCGTCGCGTGGCCGCCATGTGTCAAGTTATTTTAGTTACAGCAGTGCGGACAGATGCGCAACGCGCTGATTGGCTAGGACAAACTCGGCCATTACTCTCGCTGCTGGCAGCGGTACGCACGGCCTGTGGGTGGTCTGCTCTCAGGCAATGTGCATGTAGAACTTGGAGTGCCAAAAGTCAAGGCAAGGCAAGCGGGGTATCTAGGCAGCGCTGGTGCAGACGTCCACAGGGGGCTCGACATTGTGTACACACGGGCTGACATTGTGTGCACATGATCATGTCTTCAAATGCAAGTTTATACAGTGCACGCGCTGTGGAAGCCAAGGCCGTGCCAAAGAGCCACATCAGGAGGACGGAAAATGACGTAATGCCCCATATGTGAGCGAAACCCCCTGCCCCCCCTCGTGTCCGCGCAACCCCCCGTGCCCCCAAACAAGTACCGTTTGCCACCGTTCAAGTTCCATGCCCCCAAACAAGTACTGCAAACAGAGTGTGCGACAAGTCTTTGTATGCAAGTGACGCCCATGACCAATGCCCCAAGCCACAACCTCAACTTTCCATCCCCAAGTTGCTGCGCAAATGTTCTTCGTCAGGTGTATGCTCCGCCGGGCCGCCGACTGGAGCCGCAGGCATCCAGGCGGGGCTGTGCAGTGTCCCCGCCACCCGGACCTGCTGCGCACCATGCATCAGCCCCCGCCCCCCCCCCCATGAGCTCCCCCCTCCCCCACACTGCTGCTCAGCAGCCCCTCTGCTGAGCACAGTGCGAAACGGCGCTCCAGCCCCCTACGCCGCTGCCGTGCGACGGTGGCTACATGACGACGCACTTGCAGCCCGCAGTGACTGCAACGTGTTCTGGGTTGGGCTGCTGCGTTGCGGCTGTGAGCGTGGTGGGCGCCTTGGGGTCGGGCGTCGTTGTGCGCGTGGCCGCCTCCACGGTCGCCACTGCTGAGCGCGGAGAGAGTATCGTGGCACCAGCAGCAACAGCAGCAGCAGCGGCAGCAGCGGCCTCTGTCCCTGTGCTCGTCCTCCAGCCAGCCCTCAATTGCCTCTAGGAGCACGGTGCCCGGCCTACCCAAACTGCTCAGCGGCAGCAGCAGCAGCGGAGGCGGCAGCGCCAGCAGTATTAGCAGCGCCCAGCAGCAATATAATGTACACATACTTACAGTACGCAGTACTGAGCATTGTCAGCTCTTTCGCTACACCTGTCTGATCCCTTTTTCTGGTCATGCGCACCGTGTGCAAAGGGCTTTCCGCGCCCTAGGCGGAGTTTAATAAAAATACACACGGAGACGTAGAGACGTAGCGTTTACCGCTCCTGTATGTTTAACTAAAGATACACACACATGTGCATATGCATAGTCACTCTAATCTACAGAAGTATGCTTCCTGAAGTGTGTACATACACTGCATTTTAGGTACATGCACAACCACCGCAGGTCTATTGGGGCACAGTGGTGCATGGGCAGCCCAAACCCTGCTGCTGAGAACACAAGCCCTGCCCGCTCACCTGTTGTAGTATGGCGTTGGCGGCGGCGGATGCGGCGGCATGCTCAGGGTTTGCACCACAGCGCACGACGAAGGCGGTGGCTTTGGCGGCGGCGGCGGCACGCTCGGCGTCTGCACCACCGTTCATCGCGGCGGCAGCGGCGGCGCGAGCGGCGTCTGCACCAGCGCGCACGGCGGCGGCGGCGGCGGCGCGAGCGGCGTCCGCACGAACGCGCACGGTGGCGGCGGCGGCGGGGGCGGCGGGAGCGGCAGCATTCCGGAAATGCGCCGCCAGCAACACATCTGCTTGCTGCCTGCACTGTGCGCTCCGCTCAAGTGCCTGCTGCAGCCGCGCCTGGACCTGTGCCGCCGCGGGCGTCAGCGCCTGTGGCAACGCCACTGCCACGTGCTGCTCCCGCGCCTCCCCCTGTGCTGCCGCGCGCGGCTGAGGCTGCAGCAACACCGCTGCCCGCTGCTCCCACCCCGCGCCATTCGCCCGCAGGTGTCGCAGCGACAGCAGCAGGGTCGTCGCGCTCTCCGCCTTTCCTTGCGCCGCCGCCTCCTGGTGCTTGTGCATCAACAACGCCGCGCGCTCCTGCCATTGCTCCAAGTCCGCCGCTGCTTTGCGCATTGCCTCCAACTGCGCCTCCACAACTGAGAGGGTGCGTCCAGCTCTGCCTGCGACGGCGCACCAGCGTCCAGGGGGTGGGAGGTCGAGAGAACGCTCTAGGTGCATGCACTGGCATGAGAGGGCGCCAGGGTCAGCATACGCCAAGCGGCGCCTGGCATGCTCAGCACA
>JAULBY010072428.1:0-26324 GCA_032358315.1 Ophiocytium majus | reverse complement strand
GGTGGGGGTGGGGGGGGGGGGGGGGGGGGGGGGAGGCACTAGTGACTCACTTCAACTCCGGTTTCCAATGACCAGGCTGGTAACACTGAGCGAGACGCACTGTCGTCTGTGGCCAGCAGAGTTGAAGTTCAACCAATGTATACACTACAAAGTGTACATACAGGCTCACTATTGTCGCCTGTGGTAAGCAGAGTTGAAGTTCAACGAATGTACATACTTGAAGTATTTCTAAGTACTTCTTGAAGTATACATACAGCCGCACTTTGCAACTTCAAGCCAACTCGTAATAGGGGGAAATGGTTTTTTCACTTCCGGGCGGGCTCTAGCCAGGGGAGGTTGCGCTGGACCGCCGCAGGGCAGGCCGCGGAGCCGACCCCCCCCCCATAGATCTCGTAGTATAGCTGGTGCACACATGTCAACATGTCTCTATGACTAATTTACAAACTTCAACCCCAGTTCCAACTTGAAAACTCAATCTAGGAGCGATAAACTCTAGGTCTCCCCACCGGTAGGGGCCGTCACCCAGGGCAGACCCGTTTAAGGGGGTGGACAGAGAAAAGACGTGCGCCTACCCAGGGCAGCAAGTCTCGCACCTGCCAAAGCGCAGATCTCATTGTAGAGACGTGGTGTGTTTCATAGTACGTATTACACAGTGCACTCGCGATTAAGTGCGGGGTAGTGTCACCACCCTAGCGCTCCGCACTAAATCAAAACCCGCACTGAATACAGAATGGGGCATGGTTTTGTACAGAATCATGTGGTCTGTGCCAGGTCATATGGGAGCGTGCTGTTAACTTACGGGCGGGCTCTGGCCAGGGGAGATTGCGCTGAACCGCCCGCGCTTTCCCCGCCCGGGGCCGGTCCCAGCCTTGCCCTTGCCAGCGGCAGCCTTGACAGGCTGCTCAGCGGCAGCAGCAGAAGCGGCAGCACACAGCTGCAGTTGAAGTTGAAGTTTTTGGTAAGGCACATGAAGGCATGTGCGCACCGACACAGACTAGTACTTATTTCAAGTAGTACCTTGCCCTTGCCAGTGGCAGCCTTGGCGGGCTGCTCAGCAGCAGCAGCGGCAGCACATAGTCGAAGTTGAAGTTTTCAGTCGGGGCACGAGCGCGCCACCGGCACAGAGTAATACTTCACGTAGTACCTTGTGGGCGTGCAGGGTGTGCTGAGCAGCGAGACATGCGCGTACGCATTCAGGGTGTACTGAAGTTGTGCCAGAGTGAATGTGATTGAACGACGGCAGCAGCAGGCAGTCAGGTGGCGTCCAAAGTAAGGCTGAACTTCGAGACCGGCACCCGCAGCTGAGGGTGCTGGTTAGAGGGGAACTGTGTTCAAAGGGCCAGCAGCGGCCGCAGCAGCAGCAGCATCGGCAGGTACTGACAGTTGCAGCTGTAATGAAGCAGTGGCACTGGCAGCAGCAGAAATTGTGGTGCTTAGCGGCAGATACAACCGCTGCAGAGGGTGTTGGGTGCTGACGGGGCCGCGTGCCCTGTGCCGCATACACTTTTGATAGTACTTCGTGCTACATGTGGGTCATGTGGTGCCTTGGCATCTTTCTGGGCAGAATGCGGCAACTGCCTGCACAGGTTGTGGTTAGTTCCGATTCAAAATGTGCCGCTGTACCACCGCAGGTATAGGTGGCACACCCTGCGTCTTGTGGCTCAATCCGGAGTCTCCAATGCAGCAAGTTTGATCAAGTACACCATGTGTGATGGCCGGGCCGTAGAGCATAATTTTAACTTCAATTCCTTGAAGTACGTAGGACAAAGCGTACAGTATACGCTGTAGTTCTACGCAGAACCACACGTTATACGGTGTATGTACACAGTGTACAAACATGCATGCGTATGTATACTTGAAGTACCCACCTTCTTCTGAAGTACTTTGAAGTATATACTTCAACGAAGTACACACACACGCATACTTGAATACTTCGAAATATACTGAAGTAATTCCGAGTACATCTAAGTACTTTCGATGTACTACCTCGTATACACATTGTAGCCCACCTGCGGCTGCGGCGCGAGCTCCTCGGCAGACTCCTCGTCTCTCTCTGCGATCCACGGCTGCGATGGGCGCGCGCCAACACACACACACACACACACACACACACACACACCGCAGCAGCAACACAAGCGCTGAGCAACTGCCACGCCACTGCTCAGCAGTTACATGCTGCACTGCAGCAAGTTGAAGTCGTAGTGGTTGGAGTTGATGTTGCCCTTGGTGTCAGGTCTGCGGTCTGGCAGCACACTCCCATTTGCACGAGAATAGGCACTACCCACTGTGACGCGGCACTTGCTGGCGTGCAAAGGCTGACATGCATGTCTGTTGTACCATTTGTCCAATAAGTACGTTGCTCATTCAATTCAGCACGTGACAGCGACAGCCAGCAAAATGTGTGACTTGTGCACCACTAACGAAAATGGCAGCGTAGGTCCAGCTCTGCGCCGTGTTCAAATCTCAGCTTCCAACTCCCACATGTGCCCGAGATATGGGTATTTGTGTGAAAGAAACCTAAAAGGCTGCTAAGCCCAGATACTGCCGTGGCTGTGCGTGCTTCCAAACTTTTTATCTACCTACTTCAATTCGCAACATACTTATTGGACAAATGGTAGTGTGCAGTTGCAGCCACTTAATGGCCGCCTCCGCCCGCTGTGTTGCGGGCTGCATACTGCCGCTTGGGGGGGGTATACTGAGTATGCGCAAGTGGGATCTGCCGTACCGTGATAACGTGATGTGAAGTTCAACTTTAGGTGCACATAATAGGGCGCCTGTACTGCTGGGTGAGCTGAAACCAGCAGACATGGAAAGCGGTCAACGCGTGCCCCCCCCCCCAGTTTTGACGTATCTGTATCTGTATTGCAAATACCAGCATATCGTGTTCTTGGGCGTACAAATACGCCGTATTTGTGAAAGAAACCTACAAGGCTGCTAAGCCCAGATACTGCCGTGGCTGGGGCCAAATGCCAGGCCGAAGCCTGCGGGGTGATTTGTCCACCTGGTGAAAAGCACCAGACAGCCCCCACACCTACGCGCCGGTCAGTGTCCTTGAGGGCTAGGGATTTGTATAACGTATAACACGTTATACGCCGTGACCCATCATTACGTGCACATGGTGTTTGTGTGTGTGTGAGTGACATGGTGGCCCGCAGCAAGGCAGCAGACTCACCTCCGGAGACTGCGTCCACTAGTCGCGTTCGCAAATCATGCTAAGTAATAAGTATGCAACCATCTTTCTTTTCTACAGAAGCGGGAAACGCGGTTCGAACGCGTGACGTTCTACACTCTACACAAAATTATTACAAGAATTTTTTGTAGATAATCAGCAGACTCACCTCTGGAGACTGCGTTCCACTGGCTGCGTTCGCAACGCCATCTGTGCAGCCAGGCGGCAGACAGCAGGCGCGAGCAACATGTCACAGCGTCGCAGTGATTGGGCTCACTTGTTTGGGAGTATGCCCGCTGTTGACAGCCAAGCGTTACAGTGCCCATTCGCCAAAGCACGAACTTCAACATATCGGCGGAACATATGATCCAACTTCAACAAAAAAATGATGAGTGGACGCGTAATTTCAAGGGCTAAATTTTCGCCCAGCAGCCATCTTCAGGGGGCTCACTTAGGAGTAACTGCATTTCACGCCAAAATCACCCCCAGATGATTCTGGGGGTGGTTTGCGCAGATTGCCTCTTAGCAGTTGGCGGGCAATGGGTCCAAATCCTTTGAAAGGCGCGGTTTTTCATGGATCGATTGCACCGGTGGCACGGTTCTCCAAGTGGCTGTTTCAGCACCAGCTGAAGTCGTATCCCGTGTTCCTACTGCCCTGCTACAGGATGCAAGTGAGTAGTGGTGGGTCACAGCGTATAAAGTATTTGATACGTTATACAAAATACGACGTATTTCTACGCATTAAACGCAATATACGGCGTATTTGCCGTATAAATACGTTCATCTGTAAACGCTATACGGCGTAATTACATGCGCTATACGGCGTATGATGCGAAAATTATACGCTGTGACCCATCAGTACAAGTGAGTGACAATCGCGCACACGCTCTGCCAGTCCTGCCTCACGCAACAACTCCCACCGAGTGCCTAGTACTAAGCAGCTGCCACCAATTCAGTTTTGGCTGGGTTTGAAGTGGCAAACGGGGCTGTGCACGGCAACTTCACTGCCGCCACGCAAAGGAACAGGTAAGCTGCGCCTGGCTGAACGCCATTAACCTGGTCATTTTTTTAGTGGGCTTAACGTTGGCCTAACAATCCCCCGAAATGCAACATGAACTCCAGCACAAGTAGGAAGTGGGGCGGGGGAGGTTAGATTATACGCACTGGAAAGGTGCATGTGACGTGTGGCAGTTGCCTGCTCCATCTGTCCCATGCAGCACCAAAATGTTAGGGTTGTTTTGTACAAGGTTCATGTGTGCATCACGCGCATACCTGCTGCGCCATCAGAGAGCTTGCCGGCGTGCTTGCGCGCCCTGCCGCAGCGCAGCATGGCGGGCAGCATGGCATGGGCGGCATGGCAGTGCATGTCATTGTGATGAACGCATCGAGACACTACTGGCAGAGGCTTGGAACCCAGCTCCTGTACGGGGTTTTACCACTGAGCCACAAGCTTGTGCGCACTTGGCAGTTACTGTACTATCCTTATACATACTACTGTAGTATAACACAAAAACCACACAAAAACAAAAAACAAAAGAAATATAGCAAAATTTAGGATGCCCCACCACACTGCAGTCGCTATGGGCAGTGGCAGTGTGGCGCACGGAGCAACAGGCCTTGGGGTTTGCAGTCTGTGGGTCACTGATAGTGAAGATTACTTCCTCAAATTGGTTAAGCGGCTTCCAAAGTAGCATACCCCCCCCCCCCCCCCAATGTGAGTGCATAAAAGTAGTTGGCAAGGGTAACTACTTTGGCACGGTGCAACAGGTCGGTGGGCGGAACACCAGCCATGTACGGCGGTTACTGCAGGCAGCACCAGCAGCCACCAGGCCTGACAGGAGCAGCGACGGTATGGTCCATAGTCAGGTGCAGTCACTGCAACAGGTGTTCCAAGTATGCATCTGATTCCAAGTACATACTTGACTATGTATTTGGGTCCCTGGCTCCACACCGCTCAGTGGTGACGGAGGAATGATTCCAGCTGGCTGCGGCTGCTTGAGGATGTGCACGAGTCTCAGCATGGCTCATATTGATGTTCGAGTTGCAGAACATGCTTTTAGTTGCGCGCTTGCCGCTAAGTCAGTGGCAATGCAGCTGTCTCCCTGAACAAGGTGCGCCTTACCGCCTACATGGAAGCTGTATTATAGCACATACTTCGATGTATGTAGGTACAGTACTTCAGCATGTACTACTAATAACACCACATGGGCTCTTGCACGCCCACAAGTGCAAGTAAGTAAACTAAACTACCACAGTATGTGGTTCAAGAAGAACTTCAAATGTGTGTAGGTAATTCAGTATGTATTACTCATCACATGACACGGGCTCTTGGACGCCCACAGGTGCAAACAAATCAAACTACGAGTATGTACTTCAAGAAGTACTTCAAGAAGTACTTCAAATGAAGTAAATTACCTGTGAGCGGCGCTGTCGCTGCTGGCAATGTTGACCTTGCCGCGCTGAACGCACCGTGGGCAGTGCCACAGGTCGTCGTCCGTCTGCGGCAGCAGCAACACACCACCACATGGCACGCACCATTATTAAAGTTGTCAGACTACAGTAAGTAACTTTGATACTGGTCAAAAAGGCATGGGAGCGGGTGTGTGCCGGCGGTGCTGGCCTCTGATGACCTGGTTGGCTTGGGTCCACAACTGTACAGTAGCGGCTGTCGCTTGGGGGCACGGACGCTGCTGCATGCGCCAGTAGCGGCTGTCGCTTGGGGGCACAGCTGCTGTTGCATGCGCCAGCAGCGGCTGTCGTTTGGGGGGCACAGCTACTGCTGCACGCGCCAGTAGGCGCCAGGTTGGCCTATGGGTCAAGCTGGCGCGCCACTGCCAGGGCGGTACCGTAGATATCGGGGCATAAGACCCCTGCCTGGTACAAGCCCCCCCCCCCGAATAAGAACCCACCGGTTTAGTGAACGAGGGGCATCTGGCAGCAAGACCCGGGGTAACCTCTATATGAATGTATGTAGAATAGGAAAATGTGGTATGAGACCACCCCCCCCCCCCCCCCCCCCCCCCCGCGAATAAGAACCGCCGGGTGTCAGCAACGGCCGGCGCTTAGCGACACAACCAGGGGGTCGTATACCCCGATATCTAGGGTACGCCAGTCCTATTGTTGAAGTTGGTGTGTGCACCACCCACCTGTCAGTGTGAGTAAGTGTATGTGGTGAAACACTGAGTCCAGTGGTGACACGCATGTCAAACAACAAGCAATATCATGCATGACGCATGCCAGCCATGCCATACCACCAAGGAATTACGACACCGGAATGAGGGGCAAATCTGCCTCCATTGTGGAGCGCTGCTGGTGTCGCCCACAGAGCGAGGTGGTCATGCCGTCTGGTTGATGATAGAAAAACGAGTTGAGATGCAGTTTGTGAGACATCTGCGTTGACTGCGGAGAGCCCTAGACCGACTCCATACTGATCCACTAAGCGTTGGGTGTAGCATGATGGGACAGTCAGCAAGAATAGGTACTGCGCGGCCTAGATGCTGTCTGGGGCACCATGGGAAAGTACACTCCCAGGCATTGGAGTCGTTAGAACACGACCCTCAGGCTGGCAAAGTGAGAAATCCACCTCGGCAACTACAACTTGAAGTACTTGCATCGTGGTGGCGCATCGCTGTCACTGCAACCAGGAGTGTTATAAGTGTGTATGCACTTGCTGAAATACTTGTTGAAGTAAAATAATCTGTCTCCACTCACTACTTGACAGGGGACAGGGTAGTGATGGGTCACATCGTACAATTTTCGCATTATGCGCCGCATAAAGCATTATGCGCCGCATAAAGCATTATGCGCCGTAACGTATGTAAATACGCCGCATAACGCATAATCTACACGGCAAATACGGCGTATATCACATTTATGGGCATAGAAATACGCTGTATCTCCTACAACATACAGGTGGACACATCACCCCACAGGCTTCGGCCTGGCATTTGGCCCCAGCCGCGGCAGTATCTGGGCTTAGCAGCCTTTTAGGTTTCTTTCACTAATACGTTATGCACCGTGACCCATCACGAGACACGGGTAATACCTGCAGCGACAGGATGCGCAGGCTCTCTCCGTCAGGAAGGCAGTCCTGGTGGTACACATCAGGGCAGGAGTCGCAGCAGATGACCTGCCCCAACAACACACAAAACAACATCAAGTTTGAACTCACACGAAGTAATGGATCACAGCGCATAAAATTTCCATTATACGCCGTATAACGCATTTAAATACGCCATATGACGTACGCACATGAACGTAATTATGTCAGCAGATATTTAACGCACACGCAATCGCACCCCAGTCAATAGCACCCCAGTCAATAGCAGACGACCTGCCACGACAATAAGAAAAAACAACCACATAAAGTTTGACGCACATAGCACATACAATCGCACCCCAGTCGTTAGCAGACAACCTGCCCCAGCAGTAAGAAAAAACAACAACATAAAGTTTAACGCACACACAGTCGCACCCCAGTCGCTCACCATGCGCAACCACGAGCAGCCGCTGCTACACAGGCAGTATATATGCGGCCGAAGTAGTGCGCCGCGGCAAAAGGCATGGAAGCTTGGCGTCAAGAGGGCAGCGGCTGGGCAGTGTGGCACAGGCAGCGCTCGCTGTCCCGGGGCATACCACAGGCTGCCTGTCAGTCAGCCAGCTCCAAAAGCAGCTACTCTAGGACTGTGTGCCACACGCGTACTGGTTGTTGGGAGTCGGACGCTTAGAGCACCCTCACTGGCGTTTGCCACCGTGGCTCACCGAGTGTGGCCGAATGTTGTGCAACCAAATCTGCAGCACCGCACAGTTTAAGCACTTGAATGGCTGTGGACGAGACGCCAATCATCAGTGGCGTTGGGGTCGGACGGTGCCGCCCTGCCAATGGGTATACCATATACATGCATGTAAAGCATGTGCACTTCCAAGAAGTATGGTTTCTAAACTGTTACAGTGGCTACAGGGTGCTCAGGTTTACGCTTGAGCCACCGAAATAGTGCAGCTTCAATCATTACGTGCCCACATACTTTAAGTACTAAACTTCCTGTTAAATGAAAATGGGAAGAAATTTTAGCTAATTCTTGAGCTAACATGAAGTATTTTTTACATCCTTCATCTAAGATTTTGCCTCAGCACTGGCATGACAGGGAGCAGGGCGGGGCACGCTCACCTTTCCGCCGGTCTGGCACACCGTGCAGTTGTGCTTGTTGCCGTCCCGGCCCACAAAAGGCGGCGCTGCTGTGGCGACCGCTGCACCACGCGCACACATACAGTTGGCAGCACAGACAGTCACGGGTGACACACCTGCAGTCGCCTCGTGCACACACATACTCAAGGTCCGACAGAGTCTGCCCTGCCACAACTAATGGTCCTGTTTGTGCAGTCTTGGAGCTGGAGGTACTGGAGTTGTGAGTGTGCGCGTGCGGCTGCCAGTGGTAGAACGCATGGCTGACTGTAGCAAACTACATGAGTTGCCAACGAAGTACATGTGACAATTTGTATGTACATGCCTACACGCATGTTGTTCGGGTGTGTTTCTGTGCCCGCTGGGATGAACAGCATCTGGATGGCTAACATGTCACATGTTAACACAAAGTACAAACTACAGTGTAATCTACGCCAGAGACGCAGTGTGCGGATACAAGGTATATCAGCATGTTTGTACAACCACATTGTACGCTGCGTATGTACATGTACGTATACATGCGTTGTGCAGCAAACCACGAAACAATGCATCCGCTGTGACCCGTCACTACAAATGTTGCACCACACAAGCACTGCATCACGCCAGACTTAGAGCAGGTACATACGCTGTGACTCATCACTACAAATATTGCAGCACGCCAGAGCTGCAGCACGCCACCTTTAGGGCAGGTAACTTGCTCGGGTGCCGTGTTAGTGCGCCTGCCAGTGTCAGCGCGCGGTCAGGCAGCACCGCCAACCCTATATCTCACGACACAGTGACCGCCTGCGCTCGCGACTTGTTGCTCGCCCCTTCTCCTACTGTGTGGCAAGGTGTTTGTCTCACTCGGCTGCCGCTGCCGCCACTTTTGGGCACTCAAAACCGGTTTCAAAAATCTATCCGAAAACTGTGCCTGTCCGGAAACTGGTACCCTTACTGTACCTTGCTTGGGTGCCGTCTTCGTGCGCCTGCCGGTGACAGGGCGCGGCGCCGCCAGCTCCGGAGGCAGCTCCTCAAACTCGCCGTCATCATCGTCCTGCTCAGCAGCAATATGCGCACCATTTCCACCACATATGACATGATATTACGCTTGGGCAAAATAGCCGCGTGCCACTTGGCTGTTGACATCGGGTAATGCTCCCGAACACCGTCTCAGTGAGCCCAACCACCACTGAGTGTGACAATGAGTTGTAAACCCACCGTGGTAGCGTGCTGTGTCCGAATCAAAAGTACAAGTGCGCATGTGCACATTTAATGCTCAACAGCAAAGTCCGCATCATTTGCGCCACATAAGAGTTGCAAGCCCACTGTGGTACCGTGTATCCAAATAAGTCACGTACGTGCGTTTAACTCGGCGGCAAAAGCAGCCGCAGCAGCGGTGCCGGCAGCAGCATCGGTAACCGTCATCATCGTCCTGCTCAGGTAACATCTGCATCATTTTCACCGCGCATGACATGAGTTTCAAGCCCACCGTGGTAGTGTGCTGTATCCAAATCAAAAGTGCAAGTGCGCATTAGCACATTGAACTCGGCGGCACAAGCAGCAGCAGCAGCAGCGTCACGACCCGAGCAGCAGGAGTGGCAGCAGCGGAACACAGCGTTAGTCACAGGACCTGGGACTGCCTGCCTGGGTGCCACTGACGGTCGCTACAGCGGCACTGGCAGCCCCTAAGCGCTGCATTCTACAGTGTAGCTAGAACTGCACTCCTACAATACTATGAGCACTGGTCCACCCCCCAATAGCGCTACAAGCAGTGAACACACAGTATAAGTGTGAGGAGGTAAGGGTGCAGGGGGTGCGGTGGCACGCCCGCATGTACCGTAGATATTGGGGTAAAAGACCTAAGCTCCCCCGGTTGTGTCGCCGAGCGCCGGCCGTCGCTAACATCGGGGGGTTCTTCTTCAGGGGGGGGGTCGTATACCACATTTTCCTATTCTATATACATTCAATTTGATGTAGAGGTTACCCCGGGTCTTGCTGCCAGATGCCCCTAGTTCACTAAACCGGGGGGTTCTGATTTGGGGAGGGGTCTTATACCAGGGGGGGGGTCTTATGCCCCGATATCTACGGTAGTCACTGGCACAAGGACCACTCACGTGAGAAGTGTCATGGTATGAGGCCAGCCATGTCGCCTTGCGCCTTGTGCGTCTGTGGCAGCGGCCCAGAGCACACCATCCCCACCAACAACAGCAGCAGCAGGCAGCAACAGAAGCACCAGTAGCATCAGGGCGGCGGTACCATAAGTACTGTGATAATCGGTAGTACCAGCTCTGAGCTTTGAGACAGACAGCCGCAGTGTGTGTGAATTCAAGCAGTAGTGGCGGCAGCAGCAGCACATTATAGCAGGCAGCACCATTTCAATTCAAGCAGTAGCGGCGGCAGCTGCAGTTACTGTAGCAGGCAGCACCATTATGGGGTCACAAGTGCAGGACCAGTGCTCGTCAGCAGGCAGTGCTTCTGCACATCAATCATTGGTGCAGAGGCCACACGCAAACAGCAAAGCATCGCCCCGCTAACCTCGTGCCGCCAGTGTAGTGTTCCTCTTTGACCTCCTCCTCCTCGTCTGAGAGCGCCTGCTCCTGGATGACGCTGTCGTCAATGTCCTGCTGGGGCGTCAGCGGTAGCGCACAAACCACCTGTGAGTGGTGATGGCCTCAAGGCACACTGCGCGTCTGTGAACACTTAAAGAAGCGTGTGAAATAAGGCACATTCTGTTTCGCTCACAAATGCGATATGCGGCATACTTGGTGTATTTGTACACATGCATACATCATACTTCAGAAGTAGTACAAGGAAAGAGAATAAGAGTACATCAAGCATGCATGGTATTACTACAGCGAAGTATAAATTCAGGTGCAAGTGATGCTGTCGTTGACATCCTGCAGCGGCAGCAGCGGCAGCACACAAACTTTAAGGGCGTTTCGCATTTGCTCAGCAGTTTTTGTGGACACGTAGGGGGCAGTAGCTAGCAGCAGCTCACTTTCTGCGGGAGGAGCGAGTGAGCCGCTGCCAGCAAACAAGCCAGTTATTGCTATGGCTTTAGGGCGTATGATGCATGACATTTCGTTCAAATGCCGTACTTCTAGTACAAACGACAGCATGACATTGTCTGTACGCTCACAATTGTGATACGCAGCATATATGGTGTACTTCAGTGTTTAAAGAATTAATTCGTGTACAGATATACATCCGTATATTACACATAAGGAGTACGCCATGCATATATACACACGTTATGTGGCTTACAATGGCACCTTCAGCAACTGCCCCGCATGACTGCATATGAACTGCCTGCTGGCACTAGCTGAAGTGTTGTCAACAACTTGCGATACAGGAAAATGGGCTGCACAAATAAACGAGCCTGCTCAGTAGCATGGACAAGTTGCAACGGGTCCACTGCTGTTGTCTGACTCAGTGGGAGCACTGTCCACATAAGGAAAGCATAACTATGCGGCAGCTAAGGCAGCAGCTGGCATGGCGGCACCTTGCAATGCTGACATACGACTGTTACCGATGCCTGCTTGCGGAAATGCCCAGCGTATACAATGCGCTGTCTACTCAGTACAAGTTGTTTTCGCTGGTGCTGTGGTGGCCATTGCTGGCTGTTGTTGAGGCATTGTGCACTGTGTCCTGTGCTGTGGTGGCCATTTGCTGGCTGTTGTTGAGGCATTGTGCACTGAGTCCACTGAGCATGTCCCTTATTGCGGCACCGCGTCTGTAATTTCTAACACAAAAGGGTGATAACAGTCCTAACGACTGTAAACTGTACTTAACCGGATGCAGATCTGAGAGAAAGCGCCTCGTTCCTGCCAATGATGGCCGTTGACCCCCCGTCCGTGTCATCATACCCGCTCTAATCAGCCATTGGCAACAGGGACAGCCGAACTGCCACCTGCAGCAATGTTGCGCACATCAATTACAATCCCTTTTGTGAAAGAAAGCTAAAAGGTTGCTAAGCCCAGGTGGACCCTCACTTGCCTTGTCCGCTTGCACGAACATCAACTTGTGAGTAAACTTGTGAATAAATTCCAGTTGTTGGCTGTACTGCAGGACAGCATGTTAGCGAAAACCTAAAAGGCTGCTAGGCTGAGATACTGCCGTGGCTGGGGCAAAATGCCAGGCCGAAGCCTGTGGGGTGGTTTGTCCTTTTGTGATGGCAGCACTGGTGCGTCACCACAGTGTCGCAGGCACCATCCCGAGCACCAAACAGCAGCAGCACTCACATACTCCGTGGGCAGGATCGCGAGCGAGAAGGGGTACGACTGCACTTCCTCCTCCCCCAACCGTATGGGCTTGATGATCAGCTTCGAGTGGGGCTTGCCGCCGTCATAGCTGTCGCCAGACCTGCATGCACGAGTCGCACAGTATTCCAAATTCATTAGGGGCCAGCGCACATGAACCGCCTTCATTAGTCCCAATATGCTTCAAGTGTGGGTTGCCGCCATCGAAGCTGTTGCCAGACCTGGCATGCATGCGTTGCCTAGTATTACAAAGTCATGAGACACCAGCGCACATGAATTGCCTTCATCAGTGCCAACCCACCAGGGGTGCAGGTGCTGCACACAAGTGCATTTGTAAATGCATGTTCAGTGCGTGCACAGGTCACTGACACGGAGCCGCACTCTGCCGAAAGGTCACTTTTTTCTTTCCCCCCCGCTAGGAGGCTCCACATGGAGCTGCTGAGCAGTGGCGATGCTGAGCAGTGGAGGGCCTGAGCACCACTGGCAGAAGTGACGCATGGGTTAACAGCTGCTGCAGCACCAGCTCAGCAGCAGCCAGGGAGCAGCAGCAAAGTGCACTGCACAGCGCCACCGGTGGTAGCTTACCTTGCCATGGATCCTGACTGCGGGCTGCTGAGCACCTGCATAGCAGCACGCCACAAGACAGGGCCAAGAAATGATCGCGTTTCCGTCAAAGTTGAGTTTAGAGAGGTGTCTGCTGGCTTGGTGGGGTATGATGTCCGCGTCTGCATGGCGTCCTGGTGTGGGTCGGCCCACAGAGCCATCCAGGTAAAGTGAAGTGACATGACGAATTGTTAATGTGCTGGCATAGTAGTGCTGCTGCTCTGAAGTAATGATGTGGAAACCCAGCTTCCCACAGTCAGCGCGCGCTGACAAGCGGTGACGCATCTCCAGTTCATGTGTGCTGCGTTGCTGCCTACTCCAAACCCGCCGGCACCACACCAGCTGCATGTACGGGAAGCAGGCATCCAAGTGGTGCCCGCACACACACCCTGCAACACTGTACAACACTATCACGGTGTTTGTTGGGCCCCAAAAGGCCCGCTCCGTCACGTTCAGCACACTATCCTGGCACGGCTTTACAGGTAACTGCTCTTACTGGAACATACACTTACTTTACACTGCACCTTACAACATCAGGCGCCAACCCTGCGATTTATGTTGGAAGGGGCTGATTTAGCATCGCACATCAGTGCATGCATGCACAGTGTGCTCAGGACTGGTTGCCAGCTTTTGAGGTTATGTGCATCGTCCCCTCCCCCGCCCCACAAATACCAGAACCTGAAAAAGAAAAAGCGAAACCAAGCTAGAACTTAGCGCCTCCTATTCCTGTAGCATATATTCAACAGCAGCGCGTGTCACAGCTGCCATGCGGGCAGCTTGTGCCCATACAGTGTCTTGACCACTCTATATTTCTACACCAGTACCGTAGTGACTGCCGTCCTCGTGACCAAACGGGCCAGGCGGTGCCTGCAGCCTGGGCCTGCCGACCACACTTCTGATCGAAACGCGCATGCACACTGCGCAAGGCGGAGGTGCACTTCAAGAAAGGCAGGGCGAACAACTATTTGTCACCAAGTGCTTGACACACACTGAACAGGACCTCTGGCTAGGGTTGTGCGAAGACGTACATGAGCAAGCCATTTGCGCCGTGTACGGAGCGTACATACAGCGTATATGGCTAATGAAAAAAAAATGATGATGAGAACCTATGGCGCAGGCATGTGTAGGTTATGTGTGATGCTCTGGCGTGGTGGCTGGCCCACCATAGTAACTTATCGCCCATGTTTTGACAAGAAGAAAACGCCGATGTACGTTTCCGTGCAACCCTACCTCTGGCTGCTCCGTGTAAACAGAAACCGGTGTGATGAGCTGTGTGCCTGCGCCCATCCCCCCACGCGCAGCCCTGCAAGGAAGGTGTTTGAACCACAAGCATTTTATTGAAGTTAGTGACAACACAAGAAACACAGATTCGGTACGCACACGCATACGCCAGTGCGACAAGGCACACGCAGCCACGCCGTGACACAAAGCACCGAATGAGCCTAACAAAAACAAAAACGGCCAAAAACTGCCCTGCCCACATGAGACCTTACAAACACCCTGCATATTGAAGTATAGCTACTCCCTGCTTGGGGGCTGTGTGTGGGGAGTCCACAGCGGTACTTTAAGGTACTTGGCACCACAGCTGCAGCATGCACCAGTGGCGACAAAGGCGGCAGCACAACCACGCCACAGCAAGCACACATAAAGCCTGGTGCGCCAGCGCTGTGCTGTGGTGGACTTCTCTAGCGCACATGCGCTCTTGGTACGTCCCCGGGCGGAAGGCCATAGCTGCAGTGATGGGTCACAGCGTATAGTTTTCGCATCATACTTCGAAGTACACTGTATAACGTATGTAAATACGCCGCATAACGTACAGATAAGCGTATTTGTACAGCAAATACGCCGTATATCGCGTTTTTGGCCGTAGAAATGCGCTGTAATTCGGATGACGTATAAAACATGTTTAACGCCGTGACCCATTGCTACTATAATAAAAATATTTCAGACATAGAGCACACATCCAAAAACGTAAAACCCAGCTGGTACTTGAGTAATACACGTTAACTGCATTACCTGAGAGCCACCGCTGCCAGCCCTCCAGGCATAGCAGGCCCACCAATGCCTGCCAGTCCTGCCAGTGGGAACGGCGCAGCCGGTCTAGCGGCGGGGGGAGACGGGGCGTCCCCCTCAGAATCGTCATTGGCGTTGTCGGAGTTCCCATCGTCCTCTGCCTCCAGGATTTGCTGAGCAAGCAGGCAGCGGCGCAAGAAATGGCACCAGGTACCGTAAATATCAGTGTATAAAACCCGGTGGTGTCGCCAAGCACCGGCCGCCGCTTAAGCCGGGGGGGTTTATTCCGGGGGGGGGGGGGTCTTGTACTATATTATCCTATTCTATACTTTGTATAAATGTCCATACATAAAGAGGTAACCCCAGGTCTTGCAGCCATGTACCCCTCGTCCGCTAAACCGGGAGGGTGTTCATATTCTGCGGAGGGTCTTATACTTGGGGGGGGGTCTATACCCTGATATCCACGATAGTGTGTAGCAGTTGATTTGCATGTGTGGACAAGCAATACCCCAGGTACAATGGATGCCGGCGCGTGGCAGCCAGCCACCCACGTGTGGCCCATACGGACACACTGATACTGTAGTACATCAAAAATATATAAGAGCTGTCAGCCACTGCAAGTACAGCAAGCATGCATGCGTGAGCTGCCGTCAAGCCAAGGCTCGACCTGCTGGGTAGCGGGTAGCTCATTGCTGAACAACAAGATACAAGAGCAACAGGAGCCACTGGCAGGCGACCTGTCAAATATGCCGGAGTGTTTGCACTCAAGTGCCAAAGACATCGGCTGGGGGCGAACTCTGAGATGCAAACTTGTGGCGCTTGCCGCCGCCGTTTCGAAACGTGGTACACCAGAGGGTGTACCACATTTGTGAAATGCCTAGTGCCACTTCCGCGTAGTTAGCATTTGACAGATTGGGACAAGGGTGCGCTGTGGTGGGAAAACTGGCACCATCGAACAGTTTGGTGCCTGCGCAGCTGCGTGGTCAAAGCTCAATCAGGCATACCGCCAAACCTGTGAATACAATAATGTATGTGCAGGCCAGCGTCAACAGCACAGTGCTTCCGTGTGGCTCACACGGCCAGATTTGCTAGTACCGGAGTAGCACTATGCAAGTTGGGGATGCACAGCACGTGGCACTGCCTGCAGCACCTGCTGCAACCACAGAGACTCTCGCGATAGTGGCATTGCACAAAGAGATGGGACACAAGCACATGTGCATCTGGCCGAATACAATCATGTTGCGGCGATGTATGAGCCTCACATGCTCGGTCCTGCAGGCCATAGGTCTCCAACCAGAATAAACCAGCCTACCACAGGAATGTGCAGTTCTCAGTGTGTATTCGAAGCACCAACCACATCCAGACTTTTCACCCACTGGCACGCTCGAGTTCACAACAAAAACTGCGCTGGCTGAGGCGCTTCGTGTGTGTGGCGGGCTTCTTCGCCTCATGCTCGACAAAACCGAGCAACAACGCGTGCCACATACACAACATGAGCTGAGCTGGCTGTGGCGCTTCCTGAGTGTGTGTGGACTTTTGACCTCATGTTCAACAAAACCGAGCAACAACGCGTGCCACAACACGTGCCACAACGCGAGGCTGCGCACAACCCCGCATTGAACTGCGCACCAGACACACATACACAAGCACTGGCAGCACTCACCACTTCCGAGTCCGCGTCACGCTCCTGCCCGCCACCCTCGCCTGCCTGCCGCTGAGCAAGGCCACCAGGCTCAGCAGCAGCACCACTGTCGTCGCCCTGCTCCACAGTAGCGGCATTGTGCTCAGCAGCAGCGGAGCCGTCATCATCGCTGTCGCCCGCTGCGTCAGCGGCCACTTCCTCAAGTGGCATGTCATCGGCTTCGTGGGAGCTGTGCTCAGCAGAAGCGGTGGCAGCCCGCTGCTCAGCAGCCATGCCCTCCTGCTGGTGCTCTGAGTCAGCAGCAGGCAGGTGCTCCTCGTCCCCCTGGCAGTGCTCAGCAGCAGCAGAGCAGCCGCAGGAGAGGAGCAGCAGCAGAGCGGAGGGCAGCAGGAGCAGCCATGGCGTCACGACAGGCGAGACCGCTGAGCTGTAAGTACGGCGCGCTCCCCCCCTGTCTGCGGCAAAAAAATGCCGGCAAGCCTTTGGCAGCTGCCCTTCTGTCTGGTGCGCTGCAGCACCACTCGCCCACTCTATGTGTGACGTGTGCTGCCCTCACAAACTCTGAGACTGGGGGGGAAGCAAGGTAGTTCATTGAACGGTCAGAGTAGTGCATGCATGGGCTTGAATTGGGACACCCCGTGACACCCCACCACCACATGTGCAGGCACACCAGAAACAGTTTATTGCTGCCACACGCAAGTTTGTGTTCTACGTACAGTGCACTCGCGGTTTAGTGTGTGGTAGTGCCACTCCCCTGGCACCCCGCACTAAAGCGAGACCCGCACTAGATCAAGTGGGGCATTTTGTATCATCTAAATAGAGACACTTGGTCTGTGACAGGCCCCCGAACCCCGCACCGAACCGCATACCGCACTAAAGCAAAGCGCACTAAGTCTCGAGTGCACTGTAGCGGGTGTAAAAATACAAGAGGGGATGGGCCGAAAGGCTGAGCAGTTTTTGCGAGCGTCACCAACGCTCGGGCAACCACCAGTGTCTTGCAGGCGGAGCAGTGCGCAGCTGTGACGGCCTGCGTGCTGCGGGCCAACTTCAATTCTGAACTTGAATGGGGCATCACACCGAAGGCTGAGCAGTTCTGCTCAGTTTCACAGGTGACGCACCTCGAGCGATGTCCGGAAGCGCCTCCGCAACTTTGCCTGCCGCTTCTTGGCGCGGCACACACAGTAACACACCACCACCGCAGCTTGCTCACCAGAGCAGTTCATTGCATCCACATGCGAGTGTGTGTTCTACTTCAGAAGTACGTGTGTTCGCACTTGACGCACCTCGAGCGACGTCCGGAAGCGCCTGCGCGACTTCGCCTGCTGCTTCTTGACACGGCACGCGCGGCAGTACCACTCGCCCTCCGGCACGGTGCGCAGCGGCGGCGACAGGCAGTGTGTGTGCCACTCCGCCGAGCAGCCGTCGCACAGCAGCAGCCGTTCCTGATGTGTCGCAGTGCACAAAATCAGAGGGCGTTGAGTGCGCAGTATCGGGGCAGGAGGCGAATCGTGCCACACCGCCAGGGCCTGTGCACTGTGGCGGAGGCATGAGGCGACCAAAAAGTGGATGCTATAGGTATAAAGCTACTGATTCCATGCAAGATGTCGCACGGCAGCAGCCGTTCCTGATGTGTCACCGACCACAAAAAGCGGCAGCAGGGTATGGTTGGCGGCAGCGCGCAAAAAAGATTTCAGAGGCCGCTGAGTGTGCAGCACCCGGGCACGTGAGCCGCGTCACATTGCAAATACTCCACAGGTCGCGTGCTGTGACGGAGACATGAGGCGACCACAAGCGGATGCTATAGGTATAATGCTCCTGGTGCGTCACAGTGCACAAAGTGTGGCAGCGGGGAACGGTTGGTGGCAGCGCACAAAAAGGGGACAAAGTACCCCACAGGCTTGGCGTGGCGTTTCTACCCAGCCACGGCAGTGTCTGGGCTTAGCAACCCTTAGGTTTCTTTTCTTTCACAACAAGGTTTCAGAGGCCGTCGGGTGTACAGCATCAGGGGTGCGGCAGGCCGCGTCACATTGCAAGGGGCCAACAAGCCGCGTACTGTGGCGGAGGCATGAAACGACCACAAGCGGATGCTATAGGTGCCTCAAAATATTATGCTACTGATTTCATGCAAGCTGTTGGTCACTGGTGCCCCCCCACCATTTCCTGCCTCAAGCCAGCATGACCAGATGTTTCTCTGGCAGACGTTTCAGCGATCCCCTGGCTCGGCCTGGTCGTTTTTGCTGCAGCCTCCAGAAACACCGCTGCCGCTGCTGATTTTGCACGGGCTGATGACTCACTGATGCAGCCCTGTCACCTCAACACAAAAATACTGTAGCCTTGACCTGGCGCAACTTGCCTAGGAAGGTGCGGTAATGCATGGCCGAATATTATGCAGCAATTTTGCAGTACCCTACAAGTGCATCCAGAAACGCCTACCAAATACATTTTTGGGGACATTTTAGCTGTGTTGCGTGCCAGGTTTAGGAGGGCATTTGAAATATGGGCCCAAAAGGGAATCCGACAAAGGCCCTCCGCATGTGTTTGCGGCCAGAATGCATTATGGCACGGTGGCGGAATGATACACAGTGCCCTCGCGATATAGTGCGCTTTGATATAGTGCGGTACAGTATGCGATCTAGTGCGGGGTCCAGCGGCCTGTCACAGCCCACATGATACTATAGAAAGTGATGCACAATGCCCTATTTGATATAGTGCGGGTCCCAATATAGTGCGGCATCAGCGGCTGTGACACTACCCCACACCATATGGCGAGTGCACTGCATCTCAGAACTCACCGGCTGGTCACTTTGGCTGCAGCCCTGGCACGCAGTGCGAAAGCTGCTTGGGCGTGCCTTCTTGGGGGGGCCTATTGGCTCTGGCTTTGGCGGTGGCAGCGGATTCTGCAAGGCGGAACGCACGAGCAGCGCACGAAAAATGGCGCTAGCCTGTGAACAGAAAATATAAGGAAAGCTTAGGGAGACATGTGCCGGCCACCAGTACTGAGCAGCGCTGGTGCATGCCAACACGCTTTTGCAACCGTTTTCAGAGCATGTTCAGATGATGATTACCACTGAACCAGACACAGAGCATCATGTCACGCACATGCACGTGCAGGTGTGGGCGCTGTCTGGCGTTTGCCCAGGTGAGGGCATCACCCCACAGGCTTCAGCGGGGCATTTTCCCCCAGCCACGGCTGCCCCAGTATCTGGGCTTGGTAACCTCCTGGGCTTCTTTCACAGGCACTCATGCAAAACAGATCCGCATAAAGTTGTACCTTGCGCGGCCGGCCACGCTTGCGCTTGGGCGGTGCGGAGTCGCCATCACCGTCCATGCCACCGCTGCTGTCATGCCTCAGCTGCGGTGCGGTGCTCGGTGCCTCTGTGCCCTTGCTTTCCGGCGTGTGCGCTGTTGCCGCCGCCGCGGCTGCGGCAGCAGCTGCCGCCGCTGCAGCCTTGGCTGCAAGCCGCTCCTCCTTCGGTGGCCAGCGAGGCATGACAGCTCAGTGTAACCTGTGCGTGCGCCCGCTAGTGATTACCAGGGTTGCACGGTTAAACAGCTCCAGCCTGGTCAGCACCTGTGCAGGTCACAGCAGGGGCCGGCAACAGTGGCAGTGTACCGTTGGCATGAGTATGCTGGCTTGTGGACACAAGCAAGAAGGGTCATTGTGAGTCAGCATTTTTTGGGGGAAGTGACTCAGGGTAGGCAAACTCAGCCTGGCTGTAAAAAATGATATTGAGACATGGCGAGCTGCGCAGCCAACGTCGGCAGGGATAACACCGATGAAAATGCAACGCATCAAACCTGGCATATCATTACCTATCGTAATTGTCAGTGGCGGCATCATCAACAGCAATTCAGCGCCAATCTAGGATAAAGATTGAACACATCCCTTTGAGATCTTAGTGTGAAGGGCAGGCACGGCAGGCGCAGCAAAGGCTGAAGGTCACAGGCGTGGATGCCGTGGCAACAGCAGCATGGGCACCAGTGCTGCCTCGAAAAGTGCGCCACTGGCATTAGACGAGCACCGTGTGACACTGTTAGGGAAGCAGCACAGTGGTGTCTGCACCATACATCATGGTGCACCTGTCAGTCTGTGACAGCTCGTTGCACACTGTCAGTGTGCCGTGCGTGGGCTTCACTTTCGCATGGAAAGCCAGTCCCAGGCAAGCACACAGAGGTATACCACTGCCCGCACCACGCAGATCGCGGAAGAGCAAAAAATGGAGGCGAAATCCGGCAGGGTCGAAGTACCATAATGACAAATGTTACCGCTGCTGACGTTCAGCTGGTGGCAGCTCGGGATTTTAGGCTGGAGCGGCAACCGCACCTGGTGGCGCGACCACACCGCCACCAGGGCAGCAGCGTCACAGCGACCCAGGTTCACGCACGTCTCAACATCGCGGTACGTGTCTCGCCACGTTCTTGCGCAGCTAACGCTCGCCCTCTATCTCAACATTCTGAGAACCCCCCCCCGCACCACCGGAGTAAAAAGCGAAGGTTAAACACGCGCTCGGGGTAGTCGTGCCACAGAAGCTGTCGGTACCGTGCTGACCGCAGCTGCTACAAGCGCCTCAGCAGCAGGCTGCCGCAGGCGCGGGGGCGGCGGCCACCGGTGGGGGTGTGGAAACTGCTGCGGTTGGGACTACGGCTGTGGCTGCTGCTGCAGTGGCAGGCAGCAACACCTTTCAAGCATGGGGTCGGCAGCGCCAGGGGTGGGCAGCTGGGGGCACCAAGAGGGGCGCGCTCTGCATGCTAGCCAGCCCAGGCACGCTTTCAGCGCCGGTTGGCGGCCAGGCCCGTCCCCATCCCCACGGCGAGGTCAGCCCTCCACTTCTTTCCCGCCACGTTTTCTCAATTTGTTGTACAGTGACTGCTGGCCGTCCACCAGCAGCACAGGTGCACACTCTGGTGACCGACAGCGGCCGTACACACGGTTCCCAGCACAGCTACCGGCGGGGTGGCTTGACGCTTGCCCCCGCCCCTCACACCAGCCTACAGCCCTTCCCCCGCCCCTCTGGCGGGCCCACCCGTCGCTTGTCACGTGAGAAAAAAGCAGAAAACCGCTCTTTGACGCCGGGGGGGAAGCGGGCAAGAGGGAGGGGGGCAGAGAGCCGCGGTGCCGCAGCGACTGCTCACCTGTGGTGACGCCCGATGATGTTGCCCCTGCTGCCGGGCTTCGCCACCCGTGTCGCCCTGTACAGGATGTGGGTGGGTGGGTGCAAGCAACGAACCGACAGCGGAGAGAGAGCTCTCTCTGACCGACGATTCATTCTGCACGTCAGCAGGGGTTTTGTGCTCAGCGTTTGCTTTGCAGCCCCACCGCCACAAGCCGCCATTATCAACAAAACGGAGGCCTAGCGGTTGGGCGCCGTGTGGAAGCCACTACCGTACACCGTCCCCGCCTTGACAACCCCGCGCCGCCATGACACAAGGAGTGACAGGTGACAGCGCTCCGAAGAAAGCATGCTGAAAGGGTATTTTGTGCGCGCATCAATCTAGTCCTTACGGCCTTCCTCGCACCCACAGGGGTTGTTTGGCACACACCACACCAGCGGTCGCGGAACCTGCCCTCTGGACGTACAACTGTGGTGCCTGTGTCAAGTGCCTGCACCACACACCCATCGTGTGGTGTGCAGTGTAGCGGTTGCCCTGCCGCCGCCAGTGCTGGATGAGTTCCTCCACCACAGTGACTCTACCCCAGTGGGCAGGGCATGGTGCTGCTGGTACGCGTGACGCTTGCGCCGCTGCTGCTGCTGTGCTGCTTATTACTCTGCTGCCCGAGCAGGTTGGTGGTATCAGAGACGGCTGACGGTGAGCCTCTCTCTCTGAGGAGTGCAGCGGCGCGCGCGTCGGCCCAACTTAACACAAGATCGACTTCGGATCCACGCGCGGCAGCCCTGAGGTGTGTGCGGCTACAGCCTGGTCGTCACCAACAGCTGCCGCGAAGAGGGGGCGTGACACAGGTGAACGTGGTGGCAGGTGCCGCGCAACGGTAAGATCCCAAAATCACATTCTCTTGTTGGGTACCGTGCTGATGTGGGACGGCGGCAGCAGCAGTTTGCTGCATCATGCATGGCATTGCACCCCTTTCCCCGAGCAGTCCTTCGGTGACAATGAGTGGTGTTCTGCCCTAGGTGTGTGTGTGCCCCTGGGCGCGTGAAGCTGGTGGTTGGGCACCCACACTGGCAGACTGAGGCGTGCATGAACCCATGCCAAAGACTTTGCTACGTGCCTCCTCATGTACAACTTGAAAAGTAACTCCAATTGTGTGACTTGTGTTTAGTTGCAGATGAATGCAAGGCCAAATGGCTGCCCGGGTCAGATGGTTACTGATTTGATGGAGATTGTGGCAACCAGCTGAGCTGCTTCTGCATCAAGCCTTGAAGCTAGTTCGACAGTCATACCGCAGCCCAGAATCTGATGGCAGCGAGACTGGATGGTCTCAGTTGAGAGCATCAGTCACGGTCCTGTGCTGCACTATCATAATGGTGTGGCTTTGCCAGGTATATCCGATAACATCATGTGATGATGTCACACAAGGCTGCAGCTCATGACTCAGAGCCGTTCACCTTTGACCGAGTACACTGTCTCATGGTGCATACTTGAACTAGTAGTACTACGTGGTGACCAGTAGTACTTGTGTAAGTTCAACAAAAAGTTTTTGGTGACTAGTACCACTAGTAGTACCACTATAATAGAGCTAAGACGTAATATGCTACACGCTTTGAAGTATGCTGAAACGCCACACGTCACGCACAAATGGGTGGTTTAGAAAGTTCCGCGTTTTGTTGACAATGCTGCACGGTACGAATTTTGCGCCGCACTCAATAGTACTCGGTTTTGTAGCTTCAAGAGTCTTGGTCCCTTCATTTGTGAAAATCTAATTCACCAAGAACAAGTCTCCATAATGCATGGCAGTGAGCGATGGCTTGATCAGTCACGTATCACAATCTGCCACTGGCGCTGGCCTGCCCTACAGCTAATTTTGAATAGTACTACGACCGAAACACAAGTTGGTATGAATGACCAGATGACACTCAGATGCTCACTGATGGCATGCACTTGCTTTGCCGTACACTGTAGCACCTGTTGCCGGTGGCCACATGCTCCGAAACTACATGAGATCATTGGGCCTATGAATTTGTTTTATCTGCTGCCGCAGCCTGAGGCTGCGAGAACTTCATGCTGGTGCCATCCGCTGAGTCATCATGTTTGTGACAACTCGGTTAATTGAGTAATTTAAAAGCAACAATAATTTTGCTGTGACGAACTCACGTAGAAGTCCAATGATATTGTTGAGCTCTGAGTCAGTCTCACTGGTACTGTTGCCATGCCATCAGTGAGTCGGATCCAACTTGCAGTGCTCGACGTTTGAACCTGTGTTGATATTGTTTCAAATTGAAGCGTGTGAATTATTACTGGCTAACGTGTTGAGTACATACTATTGTACAGAACTATGCATACAGTACGCAGTACATACATACTGTATACACGTGCTGCACATCACAGAAGCCTAAGGCTTGCAGTTTTGGTGATTGTTTCGAAATGTATGTGTCGTACTACGCCGTAATATCTACTTAATAATATACTGTACTATATATGCAGTGCTACTGTAACACTATAGTAGACATTGCCAAGTGAAGTAGTTGACACAGCTGATGAAGAAACCAGCAGCATGATCAATGCGTGCAGTGCACCGTGTTGCAGTGCATTCATGCAGCAATTCGATCGAAACCGACCCGTGGTCTCTCTTGAAGCCTCGAGTACAGCGTCACGCGTACTACATATTATACGTAGTACCTGCTCAGCCTGGGCTCACACTCAGCCTGATAATTTCCAACAACTTGCAAGTTAAGGGTGCAGAGTGCTGAGCCCGCGGTCGGCTCACCGACGGACTGACTAACAATCATAATGATTATGTCACGTTCAGTGGATAGCATGCTTGATCATATTTTCGCAGGCTGATGATCAACGAAATCAAATAGCAGCATTTCTCAAATTGTAATTATACTACAGTAACTGTAACACTGCATACTATGTAGTACTAGTAGTACACGCATACTTCAGCCTAGGCTGAGCACTCGAGTGTACAGTATACTTCGAAGTATGTTCTTCGGAGTAATACTATATGTGTATCATATACTAGTAGTATGTACTTCGAGAGGTATGCACGTGCATGTACTTTGAAGTAAACATAATCAACTTACTGAATACCACTTGCAGTACTTCATTAGTATGTGCCAGTCACTGAGTGTATGCCGTCTTTGTCACCGACTTGAATAACGCCAACATCTTGACGATGGCTGTTTTTTTTTTAACTTGGACCATGATGAGTATGTACCGCCACTCACTCCAGTTTTAAATAATCTAATGGTCGGTATATACACTAGTAGTACCTCGAAGTATACCGTAGTGACTACATTTAAAGCACAGGGCAGAGTCCCATAGACCCACACCAGTGGCGGCGGCCACCGAGAGAGTGGGTAAATGCCAAGTGCACACCAACACGGGCAGCAGCATGCCCCGTTGCCGCAAGTATGGATCATATTTTTGTAAGAGGCGCACAACAGTGGGCTGCCGGTGACCTTTTCGTGAACTTTGAACATTGTCAAATCCATTTGAACAAACCTACTTGTACTACTACTTACAAATAGTAGTGTTATACTACTTATTAGTACTTGTAAGGTTGCTTTTTGGTACCCCATCAGGAGGTCAACTTCAGTGCCATCCAGACCCATAATCAAATAATTCAGACCAGTCTGAGAGCAATTTTACAGTTCCTCCTAAGTGAGCGCCCCCTAGATGGCCTTTTAAAGAAAAATGGCCTCCACCACCCTTGTAGCCCTTGAAATTCTGCGTCTGCTGGTTAAATTTTTGTTCAAGTTGGACATCATGCTCAGCATATGTTGAAGTTTCAAACTTCAACTTCATGTGTGACTTCAACTTCATGAGTGCACAAACTTCAGCATCTGAGCCTGTTGTCCAACTTCAACAAAAAATTAACCAGCAGATGCAGAATTTCAAGGGCTACAACTTCAACTTCTGTCTGACTGTGAGTGACTGAGTGAGTGAGTGCGTGTCTGACACTGAGTCAGTCGCACTCAGTCACAGTGACTGAGTGAGTGACCCGGGTGGCGTCCATTTTTCTTTAAAATGCCATCTACTAGTAGGGGGGCCCACTTAGGAGTAACTGTAAAATTGCTCTGGTCTGAATTATTTGATTATGGGTCTGGATTGCACTGAAGTTGCCCTCAGGCTGCAGTGCCAGTGTCACAACGGTTGAACATAAAAAACCGGCCACTGGCATGGCCTTGGTTATTTGTAAACAAACAAATAAAAATCAAATGTGTTTAGACTCTATCGGATAAGGCGGCATGTTTATTAAATACATCAGTACATACAGTACTGGCAACATGCCAGGCTTCCCACAGTACTGAGCTTTCCCAGTTTGTTTTTCGCTACCTGTCTGATTTCCTGGTC